>BMAO01004616.1:0-129528 GCA_019973975.1 Trichonephila clavata
ATATTTATACCAAAATAAACAATTTTTGTTTTATTTTTTAATAATGATGTTTTTAATATATATATAAAGAACAAATTATAAAATTCAGTATTCATTTTTTTTAAAATAATAAATCAGCAACCCTTCTAAATTATTTTGAAGTACCCTCATATTTCTCAAAATCATGAATATTTTTCAGAACATCTTTTTCTGTTATGATCTTATTTAAGTCAGGGAAGTTGTGTTACAAAAGCTGCTGAACTGTTCACGGTGCTAAATACTGGCTAAGTTGCAGCCTTAGTGCCAGGAAGAAAAAATGGGGAACTCTGACATTTGAACAACTATAACTTCAAGTTCTTGTTAAAATATGCAGTTGTATTTCCATCTACCTCTGAAATTGGCACATCTTATTGGACTAAGTGAAGGCATTTATGGACAATGCAGCATTGATAATTATAAAAAAATATATGCTATAAATTTGGGACTAAAACCGAGTAGTGAAAAATCGAAGCAAGCACTGAACATTCGGAACAGTCACGGGAAATTTGGGATAATGTACAATCAAGTTTAAAGGAAATTATTAAAGGAATTAAACATGAGAAGGAAAAAATGTATTAATCTTTCTTCTTAACAACCCCCAAATTAAAAAAAGGAGGAAGAAAAATTTATACATTTTTCTTCATTGAAGTAAAATTTTCAGGAAAAATCAATGTCATTTTTTAAAACAAATATTTAATTTGTATATCTCAATACATCAAATTAAAATTTTTAGTTCAAGAAATTATTATTCTATGAAAGAAAACAGCCACTGTCGTGTAATAATATATTCTTATTATTAGAAATCTAATTTTTTTTAAAAAAGAATTCTGTATGAAAAAAGCTTTTTTTTTTTCTCAAAACTTATAACAAAACCTCGTTTTTACTGGAATATGTGTTCCGAGTAAAATATACATCAAGGTATTTTGAAAATATAGAATTTTTCCTGCCATTAATAATTAGTTTTGAAATACTTAAAACTTATTTTAAAATTATCTCTACTCAATATAGCTAAAAAAAAATACTGTTTTATAAAATTTACTTTAAATTTTTTTTCCAAAAAAAGTACTTCAGTACCTACTGAAGATTGAAATGATTATAATACTATACTTTTTAATAATTTTTTTAAAATGTTTTCAGCTTTATACTACAGAATTTTAAGTTTAATCACACATTTTAAGCATAGCTGAAATATGAATCTTATTGTGAACAATGGTTATAATGAATTTTGAGCAAAGTAAGAACAGAACTGAAGAATAAATTATCCCCTTCATACGTTAGCTAAATCACAATATAATCATAATTTTGGACTATGTTTTAACTGAAAAATTATATGGAATTCAATTTTTGTTTAGTATATAAGCTGAAAACAATTTAAATTCTAAACAGTATTTAAAAGGCAATGCATGTAATTCTTACCATTTTACAACAGTCAATATGATACAGATAAATATAAAACACAATTTTCTCTTCCTCTTTATCATTAATATATATATATATATATATATATTTCTAGTTATGTCTGTTTTCTATCATTTAGCTTTGTGGGTAGTATAATTTTGTCTTATTATTTTGTTTTCATTTAATTATACTTATATATAAGAATTGGTCTAAATGAAAATATGATTTAATTTCAGCTGCAAAAGTTAAAATGATTTTGTAACAATAATGACATAATTCTCAAGTGTCTGTTTAGAAAAAATTTGCTAAACCTGATTCAAATGTTATAAGGATTAATAAAAATTTACTAAAAATTGCAAATAATCAAAAATATATCAGTAAACTAAAATATTTTACTCTTCTATTTTAAGTCTACTATATAGTTACAGTTCTACATTTCTTTTTCCAGTTTCATTTAATATTTTTGTAAAATTTAATCTTAATTTTTATTTTATAAACATACCATATTTCTAATGAACTTGTATACAACAAATAAACAATGAAAACATATTTATATCTTAAAATTCAAACAAAAATTGAAAAAACATTGAAATTGTTCAGTAGTAAAGTTATAAACAATAAACGTACAATATTTATAATAGGTTATTAGATTCACACACACTGAAACACACACTCAACACAGCATATCCAAAAAATACAATATTACTGCACTTTTTTTTATTGTAATTATTTTTAAAGTAGCCAATAATTCATAAAAAACTAAATATAGCAACCCCAAAACAGATTCCAAAGCTGTGAAAAAATAGGAATAGGTGCTGCCAACGAGAAAAATCGCGCATTACTTGTCCGGCCTTTTTTGTTCCTTTTATCTATCAGACTACTAATTATTTACCCTCAGCATTCTCTACAATCTGTGATATTTTGATACCTTTTGATGCTCCATGTGCAACTTCAATCAATCAATCACTTAAACACAAACTATCAACACATTGTGACTGCATACGAAAGTTTGGTGATATATGTAAACATATACTCATTTAGTAAAAAAGAAAGAAAAAAGCAGTTGAAAACGTGAATTATGAAGATAATTCTTATTTAAAAAGATCGGTTCTCTAATGATGTATTATTTGACTAGCTGAATATTATTTTATGCACTGTGCATTTATCTGAAGTTCTATTTTGTAATTCATCGACAACATTTTTTAAAATGTCTTTAGCACGAGTGTTATCCTACACATTTTTTCAGCATCGAAACATGTGGGCATTATTTCAAAACCCTATTGTTAAATTGCAAGACATCAATACTCATGTTTCAAATACATTGTTAAATAATAAGACAAGATGGTTTAGCTCTGCAGGTGAGTGATATGAATTTTTTTTATTCTTAGAATATTTGTGCAAAAAATATGTAAAATTAGCATTATATAATTTCATATTCTCAAAAAATTATCAATTAAAATTATTTCCGAATTGATATTGTACTTTAATCTTTTTATCAATTTAATTATTTAAGTTTATTTTTTCAAATGTTCATTGCATTTATGTTCTGAGTTTTTAAATTTTTGTCCTGCTCTTTAGAAATAGATGACAATTTAGTTTCTTAAGTCGATTTTATTTTCTTAATGATTTGTATAAATTCCAGAAATGATTCTATCTGGATAAATATGTTATGTAAGCCACAACAGAGCACAAAATCTGTGGGGGGAAAAGTCATTTTACTTAGTGAAAAGTTACAATTCTTTTAAACAGCGATCTAATTTGAAAAACTTTAAGTTTCATTTATGGAATGTCATTTGTTTTATTTTTCAAAGGACAATTTTTGTGTACAAACCACAAAAAAGTAACATAAATCACCAAAATGCTTAACACTTTAAACAAAAATATGAGTTACCTACAGTCGCTCCAAGCCAAACTCGGACACTATAGAAAAAAATCTTGTTTTGCAAAAATACTTGGACTAAAAGGAATTCAAAGAAAGTAAAGATGGTTTTCTAATAGTGAATTTATTGCTCTATTAAAAACAAACCAAATAATGCTAATTCATAAATTATAATGAAAAATTTAGAGATAAAAATAAAATTGCGGAAGAAAGAGACCGCAAGCCAAACTCGAACATCTGACAATAAAGCGCCAAATAATTGCAACCCTGAGTGAAAATTGTCGACAACTTCATGAAAAACATTGTAGTTGTTCAGCGGAATTCTCGATTTGATGTTTTTTCATTTATTGCAGAAAAAAACTTAATTTATTGAAAATGTCTAGGCAAAGGAGCCAAACGAGCATAGAGTTAAGGAAATTGATTATTAAGCACACTGAAGATGGAAAGTCTGTGCGAGAAATATCGGAGATTGTCAAAAGAAGTCATTCCACGGTTCATGACATCATAAAATGCTACAAAACCAATAATCAGGGGGGAAATAAGCCTAAAAAAGCCTATAACAAGATTTTCACCGAAGTAGATGAGTGATATTTAGTGAGAAAAGTGAAAGTAAATCCCTTCCTTAGTGCTCCAAAGCTAGCTATTATTGCTAAAAATGAATTAGGGAAAAAAGCTAGTCCATCAACAATTAGAAATGTGCTCCATAAGAAAAATCTCACTGGAAGAAAAGCCAGACAAAAGCCTTTCATAAGTACGCGAAATTAAAAAGTAAGATGTGAATTCACAAAGAAGCATGAAAACAAGGATTTTTCTTACTGGAAACAAGTATTAATCACTAACGAGAGCAAATTTAATATATTTGGATCAGATGGCAAGCCATATGTTTGGAGAAAATCAATTGAGGAATTGAGTAGACAAAACTTGAAACCAACTGTGAAGCATGGTGGTGGATCAGTAATGGTCTGGGGATCATTTTCAGCTTCTGGCCCAGGAACTTTGCATTTCATTGAAGGAAGAATGGGATCAGAATGTATACCTTGGCATTTTAAAAACAAATTTGCCACTATGTGTGCAAAAATTTTTGCTTGGCAATAATTGGAGATTCTATCAGGATAATGATCCCAAGCATAAAGCTTATAGAGTGCGTTCATGGCTCCTATATAATTGTCCTCACGTCAAGGAAACACCACCCCAAAGCCCAGACATAAATCCCATCGAGAATTTGTGGGATCATCTTAACAAAAAAGCCCGGGAACACGCTGTTTCAAGTAAAACTGAGTTGAAAAGAGTATTATTGCAAGAATGGGACAATATTCAGCCTAATTTTTGTGAAAAATTGGTGCAATCTATACCTAAATGTCTTAAAATGGTTATAGAAAACAAAGGATTACATACAAAATATTAATTCATTTGAAATATTAACTAGTTTTAAAAGTTTTCTTAGCCGTCCGAGTTTGGATTGTGCGTTAATTTTTGTTTTGTTTTGTTTTTTACCATAATTTCTGGTTACAATGTAATAATTTATATGTTTTGTTATCTGTTTTTAATGCTTCAATAAATATATTATTGAAAATGCATTTAATTATTTTGCTAATTATTTTTATTAAAATTTTTTTTACTTAATTAGTAGATTTTCTTTCATGTCCGAGTTTGGCTTGGAGCGACTGTATATAACATTAGAAAGTTGGCATTGCTGAAAATATGATGAAATCCCTCTAAATTAACACTGATATTCATTTCAATTTCGAAACTTTGAATCATTGAAATTTTGTTTAGTTAAATTACTTTTTTTATGGGAATAACATCTTTTGAATAGTATATTTGTTATCAATTTTTTTAGTTTAATCCTTTAAATTTTCATTTGATTATATGCTGTAATTAAGTTGTTTTTTTTATTTCAGAAATGTCAATGACAGAAGAAAAAGGAGAAAAGTATATAACAGTTATTATTTTTTTTATTTATTTGTGTGTGTGTGTGTGTGTATAAGTTTTAGTTTGCTTACATTTTTATCGTAGGAAAGACATTTTAGTCTATCTTCATATATGGGTAATAGTTTCGCTTTAAAACTGTGTATTGTTGAATATGTGAATTAGAATTATGGAATTCATAAAAAGTTTAGAATTTAATTGAATTTACAATAAATTTTTGAAAGAATAGAAAAAACTTTTTTTTTTGTAAATTAATTTTAATGAAGGCAGTTATGTTTTCAATTCTATGTTCAGTTTTTTAAAAATTAAGTGTAGTTTTAATATTTTTTTTGTTTCGTTTTGTTTTATTCCCTCTTGATAATAAAATTTGGTAAATCAGTATTATCCATGAAAGCAATGTTTTATGGAGCCAGTTATGCCTGAAATCTTTCTCTTTTTGTTTCCATTCTCTGTGCATTGTAACTGTTTTATTTCTGATGTTTTTCAAGATTTTGTACCATATAAGTAATAAAAAATTTCTGTGTTAAAGATATATAAGGCCATAGATTTTTTTTTTATTTCTATTAATTTTCTAATAAATAAAATTATAATCTCTTGTTTGTGAGATGTTTTTTTTTCAATCTTAACTTTCTGCTTTTTTATATAGATTCTACTGAAATATTTTTATCTGAAACTATGGGATAATTATGTTTCAGATTCATGATGGCCTGAAATAATTCTTACTCAGAATAATTTCAAAATTTTTTGGAAACATTCTTGTAAAATTGTATGAGGTGGAAGGAGTCAGTTTTGAAATTTTCCAATATATAGCACCATAATGCATATACTTAATTGCATCATAATATAAATTTCTCTATTTTCTGTCTTTAATGGCTGGAAGTGATACAACAGCTCTCAAAATAATTTGTATTTCAAAAACTAGTAATGATTTAAACAGTTTTTGCACTCTTCAGATAATTAGTTTCTGTTACTATGTTTTGTTTCATAATCTATTTATATATATATTTATATGACAGAAAGATGTTAATTTTTTTGTTTATTTAACAAATATTTGATATTAAAAATGATATGGAGATTTTGTGCTTATTTATTGTAATTGGGATATGTGGTGCTGTACTTTGAAAATCAATTGGAATCCACATTAAAAAAAATTATTATTTTTTCTATTATAATTGTTTTTATTTGTTAAGTTTAAAAGATTGAAATTTTTTTTAGAATGTACTTAAAGTATTTATTCTAAAAAATTATTATTTAAAAAGTTAAAGAATAATTTATTGGTACATAAATATCTTTCAAAATAGGATAGTTTAAAATTTATGAGTGGTGTTAATGCTGTCATTTGATGTCAAAATGAATTATTATTAAAGACCTAAATATATATTTATAAGAAATTCATGTGTAGATACTATATGTACATGTCTATATATAATTTTAAAAAAGTAAAACTGTATGAAAATAAAGTTTATTGTGCATGAATGAATAGGTTTTGCTTTTTTTTTAATTGTAAAACAGCAGTGCAATTTTAATACACTTCAGATAAGTAATCATCAGTAAATATATTAGGCTTTTGATATTTTTCAAACAAAATAGTTTTTGCTTCTCTTTAATGCAATGCTTTCTTATATAGGTGTAAGTGTAACATGGTTTTACTTGTGATGAAATGAAAAAACTTGTTATATATATTTATATATGTATATATACATGAAATTTTTTTACTATAATTTCTAGCATTATAAATAAGCATTCTAATAAAAATTGAAAGTTGATATATATATATATATAAATAATGAACTTTTTTAGGGTGAAAATTAGCTTTATATGTTTAACTGGTGAAAAAGTAGATGTTGAAGCAGAAGTTGGCCAAAATGTTCTTCAAGTAGCCACAGAAAATGATGTCGGCATGGAAGGTGAAAGCTCTTTTCATATTAACTAGTTTTTGTAAATTGCAAAATAAGTGAATTTTAAAAAATTATCTTTTGAACATAGAAAAGTTTTGTAAGATAGTGTTGAATTGGTTTGTTAATTATTTTATATGGGGATTAACATTTTTATGGTTGCTTCACATGGTTTTTTTTTTCAATAAGAGAAATTTACTGTATTTTCTTGAGAGAAAAATTCAGTTATATTATTCATTACTTTCATTATGGGTCTCTCAGTTTATCAACTTTCAAATGGAATAAAAAGCATAAAACAAAGGTTTTTATTGGCTTTTTTTTACTGTTAATCATCTATTATTTAATTTCACATGAAAAGATATTCCTAGAATGAATATTCTTAGGCAGAATCTATGTTAACTTTGAAATATATTGAACAAAAAATATTTTAAAATTTAACTTTTATGATTATTTTTAGTACTATAAGCGACATCGAGAGAAAGAGCGATCAGTTTTTAAGTATTGTTTTGATATGATTCTCAAATTTGTTTCATAATGCATGTTGAAGAGATGTTTCATATGCTGTCGACTCTTGCTAATTCAAACCTTCAATAAAATGAACCTCACACTAATTCGAAGTATATGCTCAGTCCCTAGAAAAACTCTTGATATTTCAAACTAAAACAATATGTTTTGGTACACAAAATATTTTGAAGTAAAATCTGTAGCTGGCCAGACTAAAACACAAAATAATTCGAAGTTATAAAACTCTCAACAATTTGAAAACTCACTATCATGTATAGTCCTGTAGAAAACATGTTAGAGCTTATAAGTTTTGTGGGTGCTAGTTTGATATCCTGGGTCTACACGCTAAGTTGTTGTTTATGTTCGCCAAGATGGGCGATAACATTACAATATGGTTACCTTGATATTTTTAACATCTGGCAATGATGCCATGAGGATAACGTATATTAGAAATAATTCTAATTGGCTTTTTCTCATGGTAACTCTATTAATTTCAGATGATTTTAATTCAATTCCTTTAACAATTTAACCATTTTAATTGCATTTGCTCTATCTTGCAAAACAAAACAGTGTTCTGTTTAATTTTGTGCTATTTTCGAATACGGATATTTCTAATTTAATAAGTGGATATATTTTTTAAAAGAATTAGTGTGGTAATTTTAATTATTGCTGTAAATATACATCATCCATTTTCACTTTATTTTACTTTTTTAAAATGTTTTTTTTAATATTCCTTGTTTGATGCAATTTGTTGAAAGAAATTGCAGTTTTTGGAACATTGCATGTTTGCTATACTTTTTTACTTGATATTCATTATTAATTTTTATATACATTATGTAATTATTTTGTCAATAATATAATATAAACATACAGTAATTATTATATGTGATAATCATATATTCATTATTTGTAATAATTGTTTTTTAATTATATTTCTTATGATTTTTAAATGTTATTTATAATTATGTTATTTATTTATTATGATGCTGTTTATTCATAATTATTTCTTTGTTATTCATTTATTATTATTATGTTAAATGAGTATTCTTATTTACACTTCTGATTACAATATGATGTGGCGACTCTTTTTTTATAATTACTATTAAATTATCTTACATGATTATTATTATATAAAATAATTATTGTTAAATCATACTATTTGAGTACATAATAATTATTACTATTTTATATTATATCAATATTATATATGATAATTACTATACAATTTTATTATAAGATTATTTATTATATATTGCATAATATTACTATTAGTAAATATTTTTTAGATTACATTAATATTCATTTTTTATTAATCTTGGTTATTCTCAATCTCTTCCTATATTCTTCTTTTGATATAGATTTTACTGTATTTCAAAAGTTCTTTAAAGTTATTTTCCCGACAATCTCTTACCAGTGGCTGCCATCTTGGATTCCATACCAAAGACATGCGCTGCTTGGCGTGATTCTTTATCGCGCCAAGCAGCATTTGGCGCATATACCCAGGATATCAAACTAGTTCCATTTTGTGTTGTATTGTTCTCTGTGTGTTCCTGTTACATTGCCCCTCTGATGACCATCTGCCTTCTACCCCTTCCTAGTGTTTTCAGGTTCCTCAGGCGAGAAAATACTTTTATTGCTTCCCTTCAAGTGGACAACAGACTGACCACACCTGTTGTCAGCCATCCATATCTTTCATTTAACATGTGGCCTTGCTACACATGTGCTTAGAAAGGGTGGTCTGCTATTGTGAGGAAGAGATGCATAGGATTGTGTATTTTATGTGGGACTGACATGACATTTAGGGCTCATCTGTGTACTTATAGCATGTAGCACCAAATAGGGCATGGGCAAGTGCCTTGAAGAACCAATGGTGTTGGGCACAGTGTCTGAGGGAACTGGGCGCAAAACAATTTTATTTTCAATAAGGAATAGAAGAGATTTGAAGGGGTGTGAAGGCATTCTGTTCAAGAGGTTAAGAAAAATTGAATGAAAAGGGAAAGGAGAGGAATGATGGAGGAGAGCGATAAAAAAAAACTGGTCAAATTTTTTGGTGGACTGATTAGGCTAGAAGAACCTACCCAACATCAATACTATTAAGTATACCCCGTAGCTGAGTGTGAAACTGTGAATACACCTTGTGTTAATTTTAGATTTTAAATTTTGAATTAAAAGTTTCAAATTTAAATGTGTTAAAAAAATTCTCTTCGTATATTTTGGGAGTTGTTTTTTTCTCCTACCCTCTTGATATTTCAAACTCTTGATAATTCGAAGTTTTTTATTGGTCTCTACAACTTTGAATTATCAAGAGTCAACTGTATTTGTAAATTGTTTCACTGATAAATCATACGTTTTCCTTAATTTCTGCATAATTTTAGTTAATTGCAAACATTTATAAAATTTAACTTTTTATTATTTTGTCTGCATAATTTATTAGTCACCCATCCAGTATAGTGGTTAGTGATGCTGGCTGCTGTGCCATAGGGCCTGGGTTCGAATCCCGGAGAAGGCATGGATGTTTGTAAATGTATAGTGTCTTCGCAACATGGGGGTACTCTAAATAGCCTTCGAGCCGCAAGTCCTCTTGTGAGGTTGGTAGAAGGGGAAGAGAAGTGGAAAGCCTCTGGTCACTCCTAGGGTGTTCTCCCTCAAAATTGAGGTGGAATCGAGCCAAATCGTACTGTCACCTGCACTTTGCTCAAAGATACGGCTAATGACAGGTGTACATTATAGTCCGTTACCATGATGAATTTCGTGGGCCTCGAACTGACTACGTCAGACAGGTGGCATTAGCAATAACAACAACAACACAACAACATAATTTATTAGATATCAGTAAAATGTTTTTAGCATGAGTAAATTGTATCTGTGATAAATTAGAGTTATTTCATAATTTTGGTTAACTCTTCATGTTGAAAATTGTATAATGTTAGATATTTTTCTATATACTTAAATTGAACATTAATCAATTAAATAATTAACATTAGTGTTAATTAACATTAATTATCTAATGCTTAATTTGGAATTGTTAAATTATGAAATTTTTTATTTGATTGCTTTAATTAACATTCATTTGATAAAAAAGAAAGAATATTTGCTCTGTTTTGTAATATTTTTCAATTGATTATTCTCTTTATGTGTGTGTGCTACAAAGTAGTTAATGTCAAAGTGTTTTTTTCCAGTATTACAAAACAATAAATGCATACTTTTTGATTTTAGCAGTTTATTTCTGCAATAGGAAGAAGTTAGAATTTTTATTTTAAAATATATTTCCTTGAAACTATTTTGCATCTTAATTGAGTTTAGATATTCATTAGTATGACCCCCCCCCTCCCCTTAAAAATATATGCAAGAGAGAGATTGGTATCTTTTTTATGTTTTTCCTAACCAAACATATATCTGTTTAATATTTATAAGCAAATTTATGTAATATTTATTCTGAATATATCCAACAGACCTCTCACCTACCAACAAAGAATGTTACATATAATATTTTACTCTGTTTGATAAAAATTTACTTATACAACTCAAATTTTTATCATGATAGGTGCATGTGAAGGAAATCTGACTTGTACAACTTGCCATGTTTATGTTGATGAAAAAAGTATAGAAATGCTTCCTGAACCATCAGAAAAGTAAACAAGTTCTTTAAACTTTAATTTTTCTTGATTGTTATTTAAATGACATTAATAAAATAAGATTTTTTTAAAAATTTCATGTTTTTTAAGTTTTTAAAGTATATTATATTAAACTCAATCATGTATTTTCATTCAGTTTCCTTTTTTTTAAAAATTTTTTAAAATTTTATTTGAGAAATCTTCAATTTTACTTTGTAATTGCTCATGTTATACTCATTCTGGTGTAACTTTACTTGAACTAGCCATATTATATTTCTAATATATTGTTTAAAAAATAAGGTATTAAATTCTAAAGGAAATACTGTGTGTAGAGCAAGAGAATTTAGTACAGGCATGTGTATACAAATGATGGAAGTAGGCAATCAATCAGCTTAATGTGATGTGGTTGCCAGTCTTATATAAGATGTGCAAGTGCCTGGCTAAGCTCTTGAATCGATTTCTACTGTTACAATAGCAGATTATCAAGATTTAAATGACTTTAAATGTAGTTTTGTACTCAGCTCATAAGAAATGCAGCATTGCCTTTTCAAGGGAGTGATGAAGTTTGGGTTTTTGCATGCAGTCATTTTATGAGTGTACCATGAATATTGGATATTCTGTAATATATTAGATCTCTAGCATTGGTGAGTCTGAAAAAGGCCTTGTTAGCTTTTTCAAATTCAAGCTTTATAATTTGGATAAAACATTTAATTTTTAACTTTAACTTCTTTATTTAAAGAAACAAAATGTACTTTGCAAGATACTAATCTAAAATTTTTCTCCATTTTAAGTTTCTATTATTATTTTGATAATATTGATTTTTTTCTTGCACATGAACTTAGTTTAATATACTTTAACTTTTTTACGTAGGGAAAATGATCTTTTGGATATAGCTCCATTCCTAAAGGAGACTTCAAGGCTAGGTATGAATAATGAAATTTTCGTAAAGTTTGTGTATTACAAATTTCATTGTTAAATAAGTGAGGAACAATCTAACAGTTTTTAAACCTAACTCAGTGGTGCAACAGCCCATGAGGGCCAAGGCTACTGTGCCCAACTCAGTATACACCACCCTGGGTCCTGAGGTGCATGAGCAGATGTTCCAGTCAGGGGGTCAGTCTGACGTGAAACCCCCAGTGTTAAGTTCACAAGCAAACTTGTTACTCATATATCGACCCACTGAAGGGATGAAAGGCTGAGTTGACCTTGCCCAGCCCAGGGTTCGAACCTCGGACCTGTGGTGGGGAAGTGCAATGCACTAACCACTCAGCCACTGGGCTTCAACATTATATATAGCTGGTTTAATTACTTAACTGTATTTGGTATAGTAAAAATACATAAAAATCAAAATTCTAATTTCTTATTTGTAGCCTTTTTAAAATGAGATAAACTTTTGGATATTAATTTAATCATTGTTTTAGTGTGATCAATTTAAATTCGATTAAATTTGTTTTCCCTATTTTTAAAAATTTCATAAATTTTTGGTTATATTATGCTTTTTTAAAAATTTTATCCATTTGTAATTTATTTGCATTATTAAAAACATCTTTATTAATTAGCTTTCACTTATGTGAAGATTAAAGAAGCCTTTTTTTTCAGTTAATTTGTTTCAAGATGGGGAAAAAAATTAATGATTTAAAAGTTGATGAATATATTACCTTTTGCTTGCTGCTTTTTTTTTTTTTATTATTATTATTCATTTTCTTCTATAAAGAATATGTTTAAATAAATTTAAGTAACATATCCAGTAAACTGAGCATTTAGAAATGTTTTCAATAATTATTAAAATTATAAAATATTCATTTAGAGAGGCTGTTTCCTACAAAAGTTATGTATTTTTTAAAAAATTTTACTTAAAGCATTTGGTTTGTCTATAAAACAATTTTATATACTGTTGGTTTTTAGCTTATTGAAACAAATAAGTATTTTGAATTTATTTGCTAATTTTTTTTAAAAAAAACCTATTATATGTGTGTTTTTCTTTTCTTTTTTTCCTTCTCTTTTCTTAAATATTTATTTATTAATATAACATATGTATAAAGAAAAATAAAAAAGCAAATCTATAGCTATTGGAACTTTTTTAAAAAGTTTTTATACTAACCTTACTTGCTTTATTTATTTATTTACCAGGTTAAAGCATATAATTTTTTTTTTTCCTTCATAATTATCATGCATGTTTAAATTTTTGTTTAAAAGTGGTATGTGTGTGAGAAGATCAGGCTCATCTCAACTCTTTAATTTGGGCCTTTTATCTAAATGAGTCTTTATTTTAAAAACTTTAACACATGATATTTTTTGTCGAAGACCTAAATGCATGAAAAAGGCCAGAAAGAAATTAATTATGAACAAAAAGGATAAAAGTAGCTAAAATCAGTATAGAGAAAAGAATTTCTAGTTATTTGAGGGATAAGAAATGGTTTTTATTTTTCATAATCTTCATATTTATTCCATTTTCTATTCAATCATATTTGTGTAATATTATTATGTAGTTTTCATGTGGTTAATGTAGTATAATATAAATTTATGTATCTTAAATCAAAAACTGCTATCTCAATGTTTGATAATTATTTTCTTATTTTAATTCAAGCTCTTTTTGTGAATGTGTATCAATTAAAGAGACTTAATGCTTAAGTTTTCATTTTTATTACAGCAGAAATAATAATAGGACATTAATAAAGAACAGAAATAGTAACAGGAGATAATAACACATAAACTAATGATAATTTGAGCTTCATTTCCATTTTTCAAATAAAAATAAATATTAACATAAATTATTGTTTGTAATATTTTATTGCATGAGAATTTCAAAATTGTTGTAAATATAGAAAATTAAGGAATCATTACTTTTGAAATTGTTTTCAGTTTATTCTATGGAAAACTGATAGCCATTTTCTCGTTCAAGCTATTATCAAGTGCAATTGTAGCAATTGCATTCGAAACTTTTAAATATATAGAATATGTTTGGTCAAATATCATCCATCCATTAAATATACTATATTCAAGTATTCTGAAAAAATTTCGTTTTTCCCTATCATTATAGGTTGCCAGTGTAGATTAAGTAAAGATTTTGATGGTGCTGTTTTCACTTTACCAATAGCAACAATAAATATGAAATTTCATAAATCTAATAAAAAATGAAGGTAGGTTTATAATTTAAGACAGATATATTTACTGAAAGAATAGCTCTAATATTTCTATAAAATTCAATTGTGATTATGAGGTTATTTGATTCCCATGATAACTGACTTCATCATGTTTTATTATAGTAAAAATTATTCATCATTATTAATAGCATTTCTTTAGTAATATCAACCCCTTAACTTTCCTGGATGTGTATATACACCTCACTCGGATAGTACATTGCCTTTGGTGTATACACTTTTCGAAAGTATGATCCTTTGCATTGTGTTGCTATTAAGAAAACTATTCCAAAGATTTTAGAATACTATAAAAGGACCTTGACAGTCTCTGCAAAGGATTTACTTATTTCAGGGAAAAATTTACTTATGTAGGTTTTTTATTTTTCTCCAATACACCTTAAAACTATGGCGCATAACTTTTCTTCTAAAGTTTATCTGAAATTTACAGCAATTTTTACTAACCAAAATAACACTGTCAAAATATGAGAATTTCTTTCATCAAAATGTAAATTTATTTCATTAAAATGTAAATTTATTTATTACAATAGCAAGTTCTTTAAAAGCAATTTGTGATCTTTAATTTGTGAAAGTCTTTCCACTTGTCTAGGTGTTTAATGATCTAATTAATGATAAGTGGGGGGAAGAACTATACAGGTTCTACTATTCTACTACTCAACTGTGGTATGCGGTGTATGGGGGGGGGGAGATAAGAAATAAATAAGAAAATCCTTCATTGAAATACCTAAGTTCTTATCGAACACTGTCAAGGTCATTTTACTGCATTCCAAAGCCTTCAGAATAATGTTACTGATAGCAGCACATAGTAAAGATCATACTTTGGGAAGATGTACATATCCGTGTCCTGGGAAGTTATCGTACCAGCTGAGTGAGACGTATTTATATGCTGGCAGCACTTAAGGGTTAAATGTTATTCTGTAAATTTCCAGGACTTATATGACTAACACTGTAATGCTATAGTTTATATATATTTTTGTAATGCTATAGTTTATATATATTTTTGTAATGCTATAGTTTATATATATGTTTGTAATGCTATAGTTTATATATATGTTTGATATATTTCTTAATATTTTTTATTTGTTCATCAATATTTTAAAAATTATGTATAATATTTGCTATGCGCTCTTGTTAATAGTGATCATAAATTACATTTCAAAAAGTTTGTTTTGTAACTTCATCTTTATATAATTATTGTATCAAGTGTGTATTGTTAAAATGCCATTTTCACTGCAGTCAAGTAAATGATCCATGTTAAGTTTTAACATTTAAAAAAAAAAATTTTTATACATGAGAAAAATAGTTTGTTTAGCTTTTGGCAAAATTTTATTTGTCATTCAGATCACATAATCAAGCTTTTATATCATTTATCATTATGTACTTTAACAAAATTAGTAAGCAACTGCTGATTGGTTCATCTGAAATTTTTGTACAACCTCTAGATTTTTTTTTTTTTTTTGTACTGTGGTTTTTATGACATTATTTAAATTATCTGCATCATTTGGCTTAAAGTGTCCATTTTTAAATCATTCTAAGAAAATCAACCTAATTTTCTGAGCTTTCAAAACTATAAGAACTTAATATTTTTTATTTGGCTATATATTTTATCTCTCCTTTTCCATGAGTAGAAATAGGTTTAACCTAAAATTCTGAATATAGTAAAGTAATTCTGTTATTCCAAGTTATCATTACAATAACTAGATTAGGCAAATAAAAAAAGGCTATTATAATTTGTTTAAAATCACTAAATTGTATCTCTTCAACTTTTCACTTAGGTATTTAACATTCAAGAAAAAAATGTTGTTATTCACAAATAAAAAAAAAATGTTTTTTATATGTGACAGCTATTAAAATTGCAAATAACTGTTGATAAACTGTTTCAGATCAGAATATTTGGATCATCTTATTCAGCAAGAAAATTATGGATGACAAGTCCATGTAGCTATTTTTATATATATTGCTGTAGTAGGATTTGACAACCAGAAGGGAATTGATTACTTTTTAAGATACAAAACTGAGCATTTTTCTGTTATAGATGGAATTGTGTACATTGTGCGAGATGAAATCTCGGATCAAAAATTTCTTTTGCCTATTCGAAGAATTTAATAATTTTACTATTTAACCAAACTTTAGGAGGGCAGTAAGATTAAGTAATTGTTATTTTGTACTATCCTTTTGATAAAAATTAGCTAGGGGTTTCTGTTCAATTGCATTCAAATCAGGAAGGTTGCATTAATCAAGAAACAGTAAAAAAATAAAAAATAGATGTATGTTAAAAACTATGAATTGATTACTTTTTTGCTTTCTGTCAACAGTGATATGTTTCTTTTACATCTGTCTGAAGTAAAAATGTCATTATTTTATTGAGTCTCTTCCTATAACCCTTTCAGAATGAAATGCTCAAATACATGTGTACTGCTGGGAATGGAGGTTTCTTTCATTAGTGTCTCTCATGGGCCAGAGGATTTTTAGCTGTTAAGCCTAAGTTTATAAAAATGCCAAAATATGAGTGAGTTAATAATGCTTTGTAGAGTATATAAACAAAAGGTGTTTTATATATTTTGCATTTACATACTTTATTTGCTTAACGATCGGATAATTTTGAAGGAAACGGTCCTAAAAGTGCCTATTTTTTTATTCAAGAAAATTACATAAAATTAAATACATGTCCAATATATGTTTTCATTTTTTGATTAATTTTTAGCTTGAAATACAAAATTAAATTTTTTAAGTAAAGCAAACATTTAGGGTTATAATCACTGAATGTTGGCTTTCTAACAAAGAAGAAATTTTTAAAAAACATGTGTTTTAAACATTAAATGAATTTTATTACACTTTTGCGGGGGGGGGGGAATAAACAATAGTATTTTTTTTATGAGTTAAATTTCAAAACATGAGATGAAAAGGCCAAAATCACAAACTGGACAGTGTAGTTAGGAGAGGGGGGTGCCAGCTCAGGTGTTGTCCGCATCACTTGACCATGGTTCAAAATTACGTGGTCCATCGCCAAAAGCCCTCCTGTTGCTAATCAGTGCGACGTTAATATTCTCTCACTCACAAACTGGACAGTAGTACCGAGTTTCCTTTCTGCATATCTTATTGTTTTCATATCTCTTGGAACCACAAACTTTGCATTCTCTTGATGGTTGCCACTTATCAGTTGGAGGTATCTGTCTAAAAAATGTCTTTTAATCAAACGGTTGGGGTTATTCTCCAAATTTGGCCGGCCTCTTTTTGCTGTGATTTCTGATATAGAATACTTTTTAATAAGTTCATTTACTAAAGTTAAACGAACATCAAATGTGATTTTTTGCCTCCTTGTTTTTATAAATAAGATACTAGTTCAAAATAGTTTTATCTAACAAATAAAATATTTTCTTATAGTACTTCTTACCTCGTTTTCGAGCAATAGTGTAATCTCCAATAAACTGGTCTATAATGTCTACTGCTCCAATATTTTTATTGTAGTCAGTGACAAAAAAATACTAAAAATACAATTCGATTTTTTCCCTGACTCGTGAGAAAAAAAGCATCTTGCCGAAAAGCATAATCTGAAAGACTTTTTTTTGCATCCAACGATTGGATAGACCCTTTTTAAGAAAAGATACTATGTAACTCAAAAGAAAGTATGCAGAGAAATGACGGATGTGTAAATGAAAATACTTAACGGAGTTGAAAACTGTGAAAACGTGCTTCATGCAGCAGGATGTAAATGACATAGTATTTTCTTCTGTGCATAGAGTCAAAAAGAATACTTTTGAATCAGAAATCAAAAAAATTGACTGACATCTCTAAGTAAATATTTTAAAATTTCTAATTAACAGGTGCATAATAATTTGTTATAGTATTTTTAGCTGCTGAATAAAACATGTGTAATTTCTAACTATGAACATTTTTTGTGTATTTGTTTATTACAAAATTTCCAAAAAGTAAATACAAAAAATTGTATTTCCTTGGACCCCAATATTGCAAATAAGGAATAAAATCTTCGGTCCTGACAAATTCTTTAAATCAGGGTATGACTGTATATGCACAGCAATGTAATATTTTTATCTCTTTTGTGTTTCAAAAATTATTAAAAATACAACTTTGGATTTCTAAATTTTTTTTTATTTGACTTGTATGTGGACAATTCTCAAAATGTGCAAGACATTAAGGGCATTATGTGTAACATTCTACAGATATTGTGATTATTATTAATTAGATTTTATTTAAAAACTGAATGAGTTTCAATGTTTATTATCATATATATTTTAATTTGGTATTTCTTAGTAGTCCTTTAACACTAAACATACCATAACCTGTCAAAAGACCGGTTTTGCTGTGATAAAAATAGGCATGCATTAATTGTCAAAGTATGTTTAGTGTTAAACTATTTTTACTTATTGTAGTAAAGCAATACATCAAAAAGTAACAAATATTTTTCAAATATATGTATGAAATATTTTCAATGAGGATTAAATGTGTTGATAGTTCTATAATTCTAAAACAAATGTAGCTTAAATTAAAAATTGAAACATTAATCAACTGTGTTGTTTTTTCTAATGCAAAATTTGATATTTTCTTTCTTCCCCACCCCGAAAGTTTTTAAAGTATTGATTGGTTGGTAGTTGAAATATTTTGAGGTTGCAGTTGATTACTTTATTGTTAAGTTTAAATTTTTTTCCGATTATTTGAAAATTGTACGCTGAAAGGAAATGTATTATATATAATTTCATATACATTTACAATAGTATTAATATGTTGTTGAAAAGTGTTTCCATGCTAATGTGCTATATACGAACTCAAGAGGGAGTTATTAGTAAAAACTGGCTGGATGCTGTAGTTGTTGTTGGCTTTGTACACCCAAATTTGTGTGTTCAACCCCGGCCCATGTCGGTGGATTTTCGTGATGCAAGAAATTGACAGCCTCCATGTTATATGATTATGCACCATCCTTAGAGTGCCTGTTTGGTTTGGGTACTCTAGGCAAAATTAAATTTCTTGAACAATTTCGCACCGTCAAAGCTCAGGTGCCTCCATCTGGGGAGGAAATTGAATGTCAAAATCACATTGTGGCAATTGGTATCCACCTATATGGTGCCTCATTTAAAAGTGATACCAGCTCCCGGTGAATATACTAGGTTTACAATTGTAATTATCAATCTGCCGCTCCATTTGAAAGAAAAAATATATTAGTAAAATCCTTTTATTGTCAAATCTAGAACTTAAAATTTGTAAGGTAATTAATTTGGATTTTGTTCATATAGTTGTCTAAATTGCATACCCTGCAATTATCGATATAATTTATGATTTCATGCACATCCGTAGATTGTTATTTAATTTATTATTGAAAACCACACAAATGCTTGTTTATAAAAATATTGACTGACGAAATTAGTTTGTTTAGAATATTGAATGTATGTTTGAAATATATTCATATTTAGTATAAAAAGTCTGATGTTGAGGTAATCGAAACTGTGTTTGTATTTAAGGTTATTGCAAGTGCTGTTGTTATATTTTTTGATAATGTTTATGTTTGAGAAATAAAATTAATTTATATTTTTCTTGTTGTGTTAACATTTTAAATTCTAAAGTGAAATACATTCTATCATTAAAACAGAAATTCTGACTTTTACTGGACATGTAATGCTCAATTTTGTTGGAGGCACTGAAGTCAGAAGAAGATTTGTAGTGTTGGACAAAATAATTACAATTAAAAAGTGCCACAAAAACTGCATTATCATGATACGCTTTGTTGAGAATAATGCTAAATATTTCTCTATGTGTTGAATCTAATAACCTATTATAAATATTGTACGTTTAATGTTTATAACTTAACTACTGAAAAATTTCAGTATTTTTTTATGTGTAACATCTTTCCTCTCGGTTGCTGGATATTTGTGGGAGTGATTTCGTGAAAAGAGACAGAAATGTGTAACATAAAACTAACCCAGCCTATGTTTTGGTAGAATTATTGGTTTGTTTCGAAGAAAAATTAATTCTTTTTGCAAAAGATATTCAGAACGGTAAATTACTTTATTTTCAATTTCTCAAGCAATATCGCGATAAACCAGTGCAACTGTTGACACGAATTACTTCGGCACAGTTATAAAAAAAATTAAAGATGAATTTACTAACAGATTTCGGCAATTAAAAACCAACAATACCACTCTAGCATTCATAGTAAATCGTCTCAACACAAATATTAACGAAATCCACATTGAGCCATTTGGAATTGATACTGGATCACTAGAAATATAATTGATCGATTTAAAAAGTAAAGCTTTGTGCAGTGGAAAATTTACAGCTTTGAAAATCAAGTTGGAAGAGTTGGAGGTCCAGAAATGGAAGAAGGGAACGCAACAAAAGGGGATATCTCTTTAAAAGAAATGCCGCTAGTAGAGGCACTTATATTCGACGCATGGAATAGTCTTCCAGATTGCTACAGTGATGTGAAGAAGTTGGCATTTGGAGTGCTGACTGTCTTCGGATCGACATATTCGTGCGAGCACAAACGTTCTCTTGCGTGAATATAATTAAAACTAAAGTAAGAAGCCAATCAGCAAATGAAAATTTAGAGTCGTGTTTAAAACTTAAAACAACAATTTATGAGCCAAATTTATCCAAACTTTCTAAAACCATGCAAAGCAAACGCTCCCATTAAATTTGTTTGCTCAAAAATGTATGCTATTTTTTTTTTACTTTTAAGTACAAGTTATATTGTTTAGTAAAGTTTAAATTTTCTACTTGAATAACCATGCAAAGCCATCGCTCCCAATGAATTTATTTGCTTAATTGTTTGTTATTGAAGTACAAGTTAGTGTTGTAAGTAAATTTTTTACTTAAATAATAAGTAATTATCTAATAATGGCTATATATTGTCTAATTTGTTGTGAAAAACACTACAAATATATGTATAAATATTTTTTTATGAATAACTAGATTAGTTTTTTTTTATCAGAAAACTTTATTTATGCAAGTACTATTTATTGTTTTGCAAGAAAAAATTTTGTGACTCTAAAAACTTTGAAATTTGTAAATTGTAATTTTTGACTCTTCCGACTCAAAAGGTTGCCGACCCCTGCCCTAGTAGAATCCTACATTCCTGAGGAAATACTCCATATTTGGTTGAGAAATCCACCTGTTTCTACTGCAGAAGAATCTTATAGTCAAAAATTAACGCAGTTGTTAAAAATTCTCAGATTAGAAGTGGAAGGCGATCAGAGTTTTTTTTTGTTGCAAAATCTGGTTTTAAATCACGTGATATTTCCAGAAATAAAACGGAGCGTAGTCACCGAAATGAGGATGTAAATACTCTACCTACAAGTGCAGCTTTAGTGACAGGTAAGGAAGATGGGCTAGTTAAAAAATGTATATTTTGTAGTAAATTAAATCACAAGAGTTCTGAATGTTACTTTGCTAAAAAAAAAGTGTCCCCTTTAGTGAATAGAAAGAGTGTTATACTTAAATCTAAGGCGTGTTTCAAGTGCTTAAAAGAGAAACATTCAGCCTGTTTTTGTCGAAACAAACATTTACGTTGTGACTTCTGTAATGATAAGTGGCATCACATTTTGTTATGCCCTAAAAAAGAAAAATTAAATAAAGTAGACATTGAAAATGTTGTAACACTCTTTCTAACTAAACTCAGGAAAATTTATATGTGTACTTGCAAACGATTACACTAAAGGTCAGTGGTGGCAACAGGGAGCTGGTCATACGATGTTTATTGGATAGTATGTCAGAAAATTCATACATAACTCAAAGGGCCATTTTTCAATTTAGCTTGTCCATTGGAAAACAAATCTTAATTCACGATTTGTTTTGGGGGAGGGAATCAAGCCCTTAACAACATTCGAAATATAATATAAAAATAAAAAACCTCAAAGGCAACTTTTCCTGCCGGCTTGAAGTATTATCGGGGGAAAAGATTTGCAGCATTTTGCCAAAAATTACAGATAAATGTTTAATTTCTGAACTAGAGATAAAGAATATTTATGTTCCGGATGTAGGTTCTCGCGTATCAGATATTGATCTCTTATTGGGAGCAGATGCACTCGGATTGATTAATACAGGGAAACTCATTAAATTAGAATGTGGTTTAAAAGGAGCGGTAGAAACACATTTTGGTTTTACGTTAATGGGTAAAGATACTTAAATTAATAAAGCAAATTCCTTATCTGCTATAAGGGATCAAATATCCAATCAAATATTGTCTTTAAATGTTAAGGCATGCTTCTCGAACTTTGACCATTGGCGACCCAATTTTCAATCATATAATTTTTATCGCGCCCCCCTTGTATAATAATAATGTATTGAATGTAATAATAATGCACTTTTGTGCTAAAGCTACAATACGATCAAAATAATAAACCTTACAAATTAACAAGATAAGTATTAAATTTTGTAAATATTTTAAGCAACTTACTTTTAAGCAATAGGTTTATTATATGTTATTTTTCATTTCTCTAATTTTTAAATTGGAACAGATTGCGAAATGATATTTATTTAAGGAGAGAGATTTATTTCCTCCATCATCTATTTCTAAAAGTACAAATGTTACTTGAAAAATAGTCTGTTCTATGTTGTTTCTATCATATCTATCACATTTGACATTCTCGCGAACGTCTACGTGTGTCTGGACAACATCTCGGACTTCTGCGCATGTGTAAAAATGCTGTAGCTTGTACAATTCCAATCAGTCTTCGTCTAGTCGATATTTCTATAGCTACCCAATCTATCTTGAATAAATATTTTATAATTTGCGCGTTAGTTGTGTGTGTAATTCACGGTATTAAGTATTTTCAGTAGTAGATTAAAACAAAATCACGGATAAATTTTTAAGTCGTAAGCTAACATTTTTAAGCAAACACGTAAATTTTTATAAATTTACTTTTTAAAATTTCATTTCATTCATTTTCTGGATTGTTATGTTTGCAAAAACTAAAATTTTATAGCTATATACGCAGTGGATTTTATGCAAAGTGTACCTAAACGTATGAATATGCCTTGAAAATAAAAAAAATAGTTTTTGATTAATTATTGCTCATACAAATTTATTTGTAATTGGAAATGGAATTTTTTTTTTACATTAACAGGTTCATAAATATACAGATAATTCAACGAAAAAATTTTACTTTCGTTGCTTTTGATTTAAGTGAGTGAGAACCATTTAAATGTGGTGCAAAAAAAGTTCATTTTTCCTTGTCCCAGACGTCCCAGTTACCTTAAAAATGTTTCAGCCCGGAAGCAAACACGCATTCCATACTAACGTTAAAGATCGCGCGAAGTGACTAAGTCATTCCGATCCCTTTTTATAATTATTTTTATTGTACACGATAAAAGTCACAATTTCAGTAAATAATTTAAGAACAAAATATATGTACTTTACCTACTTTAAAGGACTTCTCAATTTTTCTTTGATAATTTGAGAAAAAATCCAGTAAAACTGAAATAAAACGTTTTAAATGTACGTGACCTTAATAAAGGATACAAATCATATAGACACTTTTTCGCTAACATTACAGGAATGTTATTTGCAAGCAAAACTGTCATATTTTATTCACGTTGTTGCAGTTCTGCTATCCTTTGATGATCGACAAATATCCTGTAAAACCTTTCCTTGCTTGTGTCTTTTTGACAAGGCGTCTTGTGGTACACTTGTGGCTTCGTATCTTTCTTCATGGAGTTTTTTAGGTAGCATTTGAAAATTTTCCTTTCAACTCAAACGTTTCATTGCTTTTCTTAAATTTACTTTCGCTATCAGGATTGATATGCATTATTTCAGCAGGTTCTTACTTTGCTTGATCAGTATCAACTTCCGTCAATAGAGATCACAGATGCCCATTTCTTTTTTTATATTCTGCTCATTTACATTTATAAATGATATTAAGTCGTACAACACAGCATGCTGTTCATAGGGGGGAAATTTAGTATGTTCATAGAAAATATTTTGGAACAAAAGTTATCGTGCGAGGAACATGTTAAAAACAAAGTACTCTTAATGTTCGTGACATAAACAAATACGATTTATATGACTCACTGGTAAAATATAATAGTATTCAAATAGTAAAATCTTTTATATAAAAAAAAGAGGAAACTGTCAAGAGGCCATTGGTAACAAATAAACAGTTTTCCCAGAATTAACGATTCCATAAGCCTGGGGTGATTCTGCTCCTCACGCTACCGCTACCTGGTTGCAAGTGTATTTTTTCAATATAAAAATATAGCTGTTAGTTCTAAAAAAGAATAGTGTAAAACGTTTTTCATTACGATTAATATGTTTCAGAATACTCAAATAAATCTTGGCCAAATATATAATCCTTCAAAACGCTCTCTGTGCTTTTCCAAAAATCATAAAACTCGTTCACATGATAAAAAGCACAACAGAAATACATTATTTACAACTTCCCTAAGAGAAAAAGTGATATTCGAAGGTCAAACACAGATGATCAGCAAATATATTTTGCCTCTTTTGATGAAAAGTGAATTAAGTCTTTCTTTTCTTTCTACAGCTCATATATAGAATTCCAATAATAATAGTGAAGATTTTACCTTTCAAGAATTTTTCTCTGGGTCTGGGTTTTATCTCTGAAAGAGTAGTAGAAAGAACGTAGAATGTTCAATGGGGCACATGATCTCATAAGAGGTCTTTATCCCCTATCTTCACGAATTGGTTGTTGACTTTACTGATTAATTTGCCATGTTAGATTTGAGGTAATAAAAATTGAGGAAAAAATTTGAAAAATAAAATAAAGAGATAAAACAAATAGGAATGCAATCTTGAGAAAAATTTAAATTGCTGGAGCCTTTGGTTTGTTTGCTTTGTGTTGTGCATGAGGTGTGAAAAATATATAGAGGTAGAAATGGTAGTCTATGCCAGCCGAAATCAGCCTCTGAAACTAGAGGTTTGAGGTCAGCCGACTAAATCACGGAGGTGCGGCAGCTAGCTCGGCAGCCGGGGGAGACCCGGCACCTCGCTTAGTCGCTGGCCAACTGAAGGTCGCTAATGGACGTTAATGTCTTTATTGGGACATGGAACGCAGAGCGTTCCTCCGTCCCATAACTAGTTAGTGATTGTTGCTTGAAAGTGGGAGGTACTGGTTGGAGCGGAAAGTCCTCCTGATTGGTGGGGACGATGGTGCTCCCTGATTGATTGAGGTGTTGTCTTGACTGAAGATCCTAGGATTTTCATGTTCAGGAATGTGAGGTGGAGAGGGTGCCCTGTGACGGCGGTTGTGACTGAGTGAAATAACTCTCTATTGGCTGCTGTACTGAAGTTAGGGTAAAATGGCGTAAATTAAAAAATAAAAATGGCTAGCCTGGTCCCCGAGGGGAGCAGCAAAGTAAAGAATGGAGATAAAATGAAGATAAAAGAAAAAAATCAGAATTTTGAGGGCCATTTGCCACCAGCAAATGGAGAAACACAAGAATTATTGCGGGTTATAAGAATCAAGTAGGATCCTCCTAGGTCTTTTAAGATCATCGCGGAGGGAATATAGCTCTCTAGATTGATGATATTTAAGTTATTAATATTAGGTAGATTATAGTAGAAATTTTTTGCAAGAGCTTGAATGTGATTTTTAAACGGGGGAATTTTGATGGATCTATAAATATTACGATTGGCTGTATATCTGTCAGCTTTGACAATGGTTCTGATGATTGAATTTTGAGCAATTTATAGAATTTTAACGTTAGTCTTTGCTGCGTATCCCCACACAGGACAAGCGTAACTTAGGATGGGCCGCAAAACAGCAGTGTAGAGAAGTACTTTGTTAAATATTTCCATTTCAGAATTCCGGTTGATTAAGGGATAAATTAGTCTAATTGCATTCCGGAATTTATTTTGCGAGTGTAGTATGTGTGGTTTCCAAGTGAGAGTTTTATCAAATATAATACCAAGGTATTTTGTGGATTGAGACCAGTGGAGCTGTGTGGAATATAGAGTGGGTGGAGTGATGGGTGTTCTTTTTTTAGTGAAGATTATTGTCGACATTGATTTTGATTTTCCATTGATTGAAGTACGTTTCTAAGAGTAGAAGGTGTTTGTTGAGTGCGGTGGTGACTGTTTTCGTATTTTTGTAGGTGGCAGAAATTGCAGTGTCATCGGCGTAGAGGTTAGTCATGGTTTGTGGGTATGTCATTGATGTAGATATTGAAAAGAACTGGCCCAAGCAAGGAGCCTTGAGGCACGCCAATATTAATTTTGTGAGTGTGAGAGAAAGTGTCGTTGACTCTGACTTTGTAAAATCTGTTGACGAGGTAGGAATTTAGGATGGGGATGAGAGAGGGGGGGATTGGTTGGTAATGAGTTTGTAGATAAGTCCACTGATCCAGACCCGATCAAACGCCTTTTGGATGTCCAGAAAGACAGCTCTAGTGGATCTGCCTCTCTGAAATCCAGAGGAGATTTTTTCCGTGAGTCTAAGCAGTGGGTGGTAAGTAGAACTGAAGGTCGCCGAGAGACGACGGGTTTAAATGTGTCTTTGGGTGACAGACGCTCCTCCAATCAGGGAGTAGCTACTCGATGAGGGGTGTGTCATGCAGGTTAGGAGTCAGCCGCCCCGATTTCAGCCCTTAATGGCCCTGACGGTACTGCTCTCAGCGATACACACAAAACTGATCTCATTGCTAATTCGCTGGAGAGACAATTTCAAATAAATGATATACAGAACCCACACAAAGACGAAGTCATCACAAACATTGTGGATGCGTACTTCATCACTAATAACAATAACACTGACCCCCCTCCCCCCTCCTCTGCCTTCGGAAATCATTAATATTATTAAAAATGTAAAAATCTCCAGGCAGAGAAGGAATTACAAATAAAATGCTTAAAAACCTACCTCTTCTAATAATTTTCAGGATTACTAACATCATTGATAGCATGCTCAAACTAAGATACTTTCCCACATCATGGAAAACGGCAGTTGTGATTCCGATTCTGAAAGCAGGGAAAAGTCAAACCGCCCCTGAGTCATACCGCCCAATCTCGCTACTCCCAGTTCTCAGTAAGCTGGCTGAAAGAATTATTTTAGCCAGACTTAATGCCTACCTGGAATCACAGAATATCCTTATCCCGGAGCAGTACGCGTTCCGTCCTCGTCACTCCACAACTTACCAGCTTCTCAGAGTAGTCGAGTACATCAAAGAGGCAAATGACAGGAATCAGAACACGGCCGCCGTTTTTCTTGACATCCAAAAAGCCTTTGACCGAGTCTGGCACACCGGTCTACTATTCAAACTAATAACTTACAAAATCCCACCCCCTTTAATTCTCCTAATTAACTCTTATATCTCTAATAGAACCTTTACTGAGAGTTAGGATTAACCACACTTACTCTCAAGAAAAGACTATAAATGCAGGGGTAGCACAAGGGTCAATTCTTGGCCCTGTACTATTTAACCTGTATGTCAATGATATTACTAAAAGCACTAACACTAGATTATGTATGTACGCAGATGACACAGCTATACTCTCACGACACTATGACCAGAACACCCTTATCAATAACATAAATGAACACCTAGCTCACCTGGAGACTTGGTTCTCTGTTTGGAAAATCGCCCTGAATACGTCAAAAACTGAAGCAGTTTTCTTTTCCAATAAAAAACTACCTCCGGAAATTATTTTACAAAATCAAAGAATTCCCTGGTCTCAGCACACCAAGTATCTTGGTGTCATTATTGATAAAAATCTCACTTTCCGACAACACGTAACATATGCTAAAAATAAATTTAAAGCAGCGGTACGCGTTAACTATCCCTTAATTTGCAGAAGGTCTAATTTAAGTAGACGAAATAAAATGCTTATCTACACACTGATCCTGAAACCTCTCCTCACCTATGCCTCCCCAGTCTGGGGGCATGCAGCAACGTCCAACATTAATCTTATTGAAACAGCTCAAAACGCAATTATTAGGCAAATTTTCGATGTGCTCTGGTACATTAGAAACAAAGATCTTAGAAAATCATGTAAAATTCCCACTATAAGACAAACTATTAAAAAACTCGCAATAAAATTCTTCAATAAAGTTGATAACCATGAAAACCCAACTCTCCACGAAATAGATCCCTATAATACCTATTCTTTTATTAGAAGACCAAGAGACATCCTGGTCAACCCTGATTTTGATTAATTTCTAATAGCTTTATTAAATTTCCTCTCACCTTTCCAAATCTTTTCTCACCCTCCGATCATCGGACGCTTGCTGCACCCGGATTGGCTAGGTCTAACTCCGCCTACATCCAGATCTTTAAATTTTTTCATCTCCCATGCTTCGGAGCCCTTTTTAAGAGCTCCTATTTTTAATTTTTTGTCATCACATCTGGAATGTATTATACTTACTGTAATATTCAATTTTAACACTATCCATCTCAATTATTTTATTTAAAATGGGCAACAATAAGAATCGTTTCAGTCTCTCCCAAAATCCATGAAAGGAGATTAGAGTCCTGCCAAAGGACTTGGTGCTGCATAGAACCCGCCAGCTACTTAGGAGTCAGAAAACGTTAAGAGTGGATTCAGTTTTGGGAGTGAGGAAAGCCTCATTCCCTAGTGGTCGAGCAGCTCTCCTCCTATTGGAGGGATGAGTTGCTCGGGAAGAATTGGGTGATATTGAGAGAGTAAAAATATGAAATCTAGAAGTTTTTTTTCTTTTTTTTTCTCCAAAAAATAGAATGAAAGAATTTGAATTATGGTGTTAGAATTATAAAAGTATATTTCTTGGTCGTTTAAAAGAGGCATCCGGGTCATAAATTTCAAACTTTCTTAGAGTTCTGTTATCAATTAGAGGAATGTTAGTGAAAATTTTAATTGATATACGCTTCATGAATTCTCGAATGGTTGTGAGGTTTAATGCAAATCGAAGGTCTTTATTTCTCATAAACCATCGAGCGTTAGTTATTAGTCTTATTACTTTATTTTGAGCAGTTTTAAGATCTTAATGTTAGAATGAGCAGCGTGTCCCCAGACTGGGCAAGCATACGTGATCACTGGTCTGAGTAATAGAGTATAGATAAGCATCTTATTTTTAATTGAGAGAACGGAGTTTCGGGTAGAGGCTACGCTCAGCTGCTCGGAACTTATTTTTTATCTGTGTTATGTGTTTGCGAAAAGTGAGATTTTTATCGAGGATAACCCCAAGGTACTTTGTGTTTTGAGATCAGGGAATCGGGTGATTGTTGATATGTACAAGTGGTGGCTTTTTGATTCTATGATGAGAGAAGAAGACTGCTTCAGTTTTCGTGACATTTAGTGCGATTTTCCATCTGGAAAACCAAGCTTCTCTAACTCCGCTATATGTCTGTGTAAGAAATGTGAGATGCAAATAAGTTCTGTGTGTTGTGCCAGTATCGCAGTGTCATCTGCATACATGCATATAGTAGTATACCTGGATTTAGGTATATTGTTGACGAAAATGTTGAATAATGTTGGCCCCAAGAGGGAACCTTGTGGAACTTCAGATTTTATGTTCTTTGGGTTTGAGTAGGTGTTGTTGACTCTGACAGCGAAGTTCCTGTTAGAGAGGTAGGAGCGGATTATATTGATTAGATGAGGAGAAATATTGTTGTGTTGTTGTTGTTTCTTATCCCAGATGGTGTAGCTCAGCTACACCATCCCCATAAAACCAAAAAATCCAGAAATAAGATAGGAAGGAGAAATACTAATTCTGATAAGCTTATATAGCATCCCCACGTGCCATACTCGATCAAAGGCCTTCTGGATATCCAGAAAAATGGCCCCAGTCGAGCGCTTATCTTTAAATCCAGCTTTAATGTACTGAACTACCCTGAGCAACTGGTGCGATGGGGATAGTTGGGCACGGAAGCCATGCTGCTGTGAGATGAGAATATTATTTGTTAGTAAGTGATCATTAAGTCTCGAGAGAATGATTTTCTCTGCGAGCTTGCTAAGAATTGGTAGTAAACTTATAGGACGATAAGAATCAGGAGAGCTGAGAGGCTTTCCTGCTTTGAGAATAGGAATAATTACGGCTGTTTTCCAAGCATTCGGAAAATGCCCTGTAATTAGGATGTTATGAATGATGTTAGTAAGCTGGAAAAGGACTGGCAGAGTGAAGTTTTTTACCATTTTTATTGGTAATTCCTTCTCTGCCAGGAGCTTTCTTGATTTTAATTTTGTTGATATATGTTAGTAGTTCAGAGGGCTTGGGGGGTGGGAGAGGGGGATCGTCGCAGTTATTTTCGTTAAGAAAATAATTTTCAACAATCCTGTTAGTATGGTTATCAGTTTGAGTTTAAGCGGGGTTTGAGATGTTATCCTGAAATTGAATCTCTAGTGAGCATGCTAGGGACTCCGCTTTGTCAGAGTCTGAGAGTGCGATACCGGCGTGGCTATTTAGTGCGGAAACAAGAGTTCTCTTTTTCCTGAGTGCTTTGGACATGCCCCACAGGGAGCCGTCCTCGACCCTTAGTGAATTCAGAGTGTCCTCCCAAGTTTTGTTGGTGAAAGCTTTAACCTTTCTGCTAATTTTATTTTGTAGGTTATTCAGTGTGCGTTTGTCTTGCGGGCAGCGAGTGAATTGCCAGATTTTTCTGGCTCTGTTTCTTTGGATAAAGAGATTTTTGAGTTCCTCGCTGACGTAGTGTTTGTGATTTGGATTTACTGATGTGGATGCAATGTTGTGTGCTTGTAGGATTTTATCTGTGAGGTCGGCAACTTGATTCTCGATTTCCTCTCCGGTGTTTGAAATGAAGGGTGGGAAAGTTATGTTGTGTTTTAAAATGTCTCGGAAGTGTTCCCAGTTTGTGGAAACATTTCTAGTGGGGAAATTAAATCGTGTGGAAGTGTCGAAGTTAATAATAAGAGGGTTGTTGCAACGCCATTTATTTATCCTTGAACTTTCCCTGATCGCGCACGTAGCCTCAAACTATGACGTAAGGATTAAAGTGATGTCATGTGCGCCAGTCGCGGATTGGTTCCTGATTACATCACAAAATGATGTTATATGTAGAATTAGAGTGTATATGTATCTCTCTCTTTAAAACTGTTCGCTTTTTTTTGTGTGTGTCTCTGTGCTGTGCTCTTAATAAAGATTTTAGTTCCAATAACCGTCGTAAAGATTTCTTGACAGAACCTGAGTTTGTAAAAATGGTTATGGTTGGAGCTGAACTCCGGGATAGAAGAGATTTGGCTACGCCATAAGACGTTTCTGATTAGCGCAAAATCTATGACGGAGGTGGAGCCATGACTGAATCTGGTTTGAGTGGGTGGAGCTATGAGGATCGTGTCAGTGTTATCTATGAAATTGTTCAGTAAAAAAAAATTTCTTCTTGCGCTATTAAAATTCCCACCCCAGGAAATGTGGTGGGCATTCAAGTCTCCGAATAAAATGGAAGCATGGCCGAGGGCAAAAAGTGCTTCCAGGTCTGTAATTAGGTTATTGTTCGGTCTGCCTGGAGAAATGTAAACTGTGAAGAGATTGTGAGTGTGTTGCCGTTGCGGGGGGTTAGGGCAACCGACGTTGCTTCTATTATCCTGAATGGTGTGTCTCTTGAATTAAAATTAAATCAGGATGATGCTTATCTATAAATTCACGCAATTCGACGATGCGTGAACGAACTCCATTTGCATTCCAGGATGATATTCTGAGCCCAAAGAAACCAAAACCCATCATGCATTATTGAAGTGATATTTGTAGAAAATATCTACCTTTTCGTGTTTTTCTGCATTACGCAGTGCTTTTCCCAGCTGGATGAGGCGGGGGAATTCTTGGAAGAGAGTTTTAAATTCTCTCATGGCATCCATGAAAGTGAAAGAATCATCACTTTATTGTTCTTTTTGCGATTAGCGCGTGGGGGAGGGGTTGTTTTCGGTATGGGTTTTTGTTGGTTCAGGCTCAGAATCCACCGGTTTGCACCTGTCGCGTTGCTCCCTCTGTTGTGAGGTTTTAGTAACATTTGCATAAGTGAGATTTTGCTTTACAATATTATCTTTAATTTTTTCATTTGAGTTGCTAGGATTAGGTTTATTAAATCTATTTTGAACAGCTTCACCCTTCTTGGGTTTAATCTTAGGGAAAGAAGTACATTCATGCCAGTTAGCCATGTGACCGGGAGTATTGCAGTTTATGCAGATCGGGTTTTGGATTTTTTCTTTTATGGGGCATTCCTTAGTTTTATGAGGTTTCCCACTTTTCAGGCACCTCGTGTTTATATGGCAGTTCTTTGACGAATGGTGAAAGAAGTTACAGTTATAGCACTGGGTTGCCCCAGGCCTTTTCCTGAAACTGTGTACCGTAACCATCATGTAGCAGCATTTTTTCAGATCTTTAATGTCAGGGGTGTCAGGAGATTTTTTAAGTTCTACCATAAAGATAGGTAACTTCTATTTAGTTCGGTTTTTGGTTAGTTGTGCAACTTTTTCGACGATATATCCTTGATTTTGAAGATCAGTCTTAATTTCTTGGGTGTCCGTGGTGATGGGTAGTCCTTTGAGAACTATTTTAAGTGGGCGTAGAGAGGGGAGGGTCTATTACATAGTACTGTTCTTTTTTTACCATTAAATATTCAGTGATTAGGTGATGATCGTCTAACGTGGCAGCATTAATTTTAATGTATTCTCCAGTCAGTTTATTTGTTGAGGTGGGGTAGGTGCGTTGAATTTCCTGGAGAATAAGGTTATAGTTAGTCTGATATTTGTGCATGATGGGGGCGGGGGGACCCTGTCGGCAACTGGCACGGATGTTTGGTCCAAATCGGTGCTGTCGGCTCCAGCAAGAGCAGAAAATGAATTAGAAGTACCAGTGGGTGGAACCACGCTATCTACAGTTTTGGTTTTTTTGGATTGTTTCCGGGGGGAAACAAATCCGTCGTTATCAGTAGGGGCTTTAGTTTTATTTTTTGTAGCATTTCTGCTATTATTTGTTAAGTTTACGCTGACGTTATTTCCGGGGGGTAAATCCGGGAAGTCTTTAGGATTAGGAATAAAGGTCGGGGGCTGAATGTAAATTTCAGCCATTCTTTTGGCTAGGTTTTTAATTTTAATGTTATGGGTGCAATCACTAACATGGCAAGATAACAGTGAAGCCAACTCACCTTGTCTCTGTCGGAACGTCTGTATAGTTTCCTCCTTCTCAGCCTCGAGTTTTTGGACGGCAGGTGTCTCGGGAGTCCTTCTTTTCAATGTTTATCACGTTGTTGAGGTAGGAAAGGCGAACTTCTAGGTAGGCTATTTCTTTCCCCTCGGCTCTGATGTAGGCACAATGCGCTTCAGGATCAGGGGGTCGGGAGGGGTTGAGGTGGTAGCGGTGGAGTCGACGGCGTCGGTCTCCATGTTACTTTCCTCGGAGCTTGCCTCAGTACGTCCGTTCATGACGGCGGTTCAGGGCAGAATGTAAGAGTAGTATATTTTAGGTTTTAAAACGAAAACGTAATAAAAAAATCAATCATCCTGAGAATACAGCAATGAAACAAAGTGTTTTCTTTCCAATTTGGTAAGAAGATCAAAGATATAGCTAAGGAGCATTTTGAAGTGGAGGTGGAAGATAATATCTCCAGATGATAAAAAAAAAATCATATCAGTGTAAATGTGTATTTTTTTTTGTCAAAAAGTATTTTGTTTTATTTCATTCCAGTAAATTAATTTTATTAAACCTTTTGTTTTCCATATGCTCGCGCGCCCCTCATAGGGTTATCGCGCCCCCTAGGGGGTGGGTCCCACAGTTTGAGAAACTCTGTGTTAAAGAGATAAATGCTGAAAGGAGAAAGGTTACATTGTGTAGTATTAACATAAAAGAAAACTTTCCTTGGTACGCTCAGAAATTTTCAAATTAGCCTTCTATAATCAGGTTAGTACAGTGCTTCTCAAACTTTTAACATTTGTGATCCAGTTTTCAATCATAATGTTTTTCGCCCCCCTCCCTACAAAAAAACAATATATTGAATTCAATAATGTACTCTGACGATAAAGCTCAATACGATTTTAATTATAACCGTACAAATCATCAGATAAGTATTAAATTATGTACTTGACAAGCCCATGGAAGTCACTTCTAATTATTATACTTGTTTTTAACTCAGTATTGAAAAAAATATATAAAAAGGAGAAAAGCGACTCACTGACTGACTGACTAATCACGATATCTCCTTAACTATTCAACCTACAGACTTGAAATTTGGTAGATCCTTTCATGCAGTACAGATCCGATAAGAACGGATTTTGCGAAATTCGAACCACAAGGGGAGTTACGGGGGGTTATAAATAATTGAATCCATTTTTAAACTACTCAACATACAATCTTAAAATTGGGTTACAAAATGAGTTTGGTGAAAATCGACCCGCAAGTAGCGTTGCGGGGGCTTAAGGGGCGTTATAGATAATTATTTCTATTTTTAAACTATTAGATGCGCAGTTTTTTAATTTGATAAATATATTTCTTTCAAAGAGTAGAGATCAGCTACAAGATGGGTTTTGGGAAAGTGACCCCCTTCCCCAAGCGCCTTTTCGAGGATTAAGGACCGTAATAGATAAATATTTTCGTTTTTAAACTACTTGACCTACCTGCTTGAAAATTGGTAGGCATGTTTTTTATGCAGTAAATATCCGCTACAAAATTGGTTTTCCACAGTCTTGAAATTTGGTAAGCAGATTTCTCTCATAGGGTAGAGATCCTCTACAAAATAGGTTTCGTAAAAATCCACCCCAAGTGGCGTTGCGGGGCTTAAGGGGCGTTATAGATAATTATTTTCATTTTCAAACTACTGGACGTACAGTCTAGAAATATGCTAATCAGAATCCTTACATGGATTAAAGATCCCCTATGTAATGTGTTTTGTGAAAATCGACCCCTTGGTGGCGTTCTGGAGGCTCAAGGGGCGTTAAAGATATTTTTTCCCATTTTAATTTATTAGACTTACAGTCTTAAAATTTGATAAGCTGATTGTTGAAAAGCGTCGGTTAGAGAGCGCTGCTCTGTAACGCGAAACTTTTGTTTTTGTTATGTGTAGGAGTTCTGTGGCAGGGGTGAGCTACCATTTGGTACAGTTGTAATCTGTAATTGAAGGGTGGTTGCCCTAATAATACAACCTAAGTTTTAATCATACATGTTTAATGTTCGTGTCGTCCAGCAATAAAACCTTATAAAAGACAAAAAAAGATCGTCTTCATTCTACCACTGAATTCTCCAGATGTAATACTGATTCCTTTCATAGAGTACAGTTTCCAAAATATATTTTGTGAAAACAGACCCCCAAGTGGCGTTGCGGGGGCTCAAGGGGCGTTATAGATAATTATCCCCATTTTTAAACTATTAGACGTACAGTCTTGAAATTTGGTAAGCAGATTCCTTTCGTAGAGTAGAGAACCGCTACAAATGGGTTTCACGAAAACCAACCCCCAAGTTTCATTTCGGTGAATTAAGGGGCGTAATAGATAAATATTTCCGATTTTAAACTATTAGATCTACCTACTTGAAAATAGGTATACATGTTCCTTTCGTGGAATAGAGTTCCTCTAGCAAAGAGGAAAACGAAAATCGACTCTAAGGAGGGTTACGAGGGGTCAAGGGGAGTTATAGAAAAAAAACTCTTGTTTTTGAATTGTTAGACCCACATACTTAAAAAAAATTTGTTAAGCATGTTTATTTTGTTGAATAGGGATCCACTAAGAATGTATTTTACGGAAATCAACTTTTAGGGGGGGTGCAGGGGGTTGCTGAGGCGTATTGACAAAAAAAATTTCCTTTTTTCGAACTACAAGGACAATAATAATGGAATTTAGTTTGGAATTTTCTTCTGTGTTGAATTAAAATCCGCTAAGAATGGTTATTTTGGAGAACGACTTTCAACGGGATTTCGAAGGGTATTAATAATAAAAATTTCGTTTTTGCTCTTTTTGACTTCGACTTGAAATTTGGCTTGCATGTTTATTTTACGGAGTCGAGATCCACCGAAAATGGGTTTGCGGGAATCTATTTAGTTATGAAAGTGCAAACATCATTCTATACTTCAAGTTTAGAGATTATTAGAAAATACAAATTAGTAGTTCTGTCCTTTTTTTTTTATCAAGAGAGTTACAAGTATAAGTATATTTTTCAATACAATCGATTCTTAAAGCTAGGACATAAATACCAATAACTTATATATATATATATATATATTATATATATATATATATATATATATATATATGTGTGTGTGTGTGTGTGTGTGTGTGTCGTGTTTCGGAGTAACATCAAGGCATTTGGAAAAAGCGATTTTTATTAAACGGACACATTTTGGCATTCTTGCTAAGAGAGAAACGGACACGTGTTAAGTATAAGAGTCTGTGGACCACTTATAGGCCAGATGTTTCTCAAATACACTTCTTATTGAAGAGGTATATTTGAAAGTTAAGCATGACATACGAGGTAATAAAAATTAATGGTCGGAGAGAAAAGTTCTTTTTAGAGCCATGTGTTCTTCAAGAGGGAGATGTGAATAATCAATTTAATACTTAAAGATGTAATTGAAAATAAAAGTAAAAAGTGGTGTAGGGACATAATTTTAGATCTAATTTAATTATCCTTACACACACACACACACACACACACACACATATATATATATATATATATATATATATAATGCGATTTTGGTATTTAAAATGTGTTTATAATGTTAAATTATGTCAAAATTAATGTTCATTGCATGTAAACATGTGAATTAGATCAATTGCTATGGGACCTTGTAAATAACATGGGGCTCTTTGGGTATCTCGCCAAATTGGCGAGATATCGTTTAGTTGGTGACAGTTTTGGCAACTTATTTTGTCACCAAATTTGTCGCCAAATTTGGCGATCTTGGCGATATTTGTCGACTTCCGGTTCTCCTATTTTCTGGAATGTTCTACCACTTTCGCCGTGTCTATATAAGGCATACTGAAAGGCAACATGAGTTGTTGTTATTCAGATTTCTTGAAGCTGAGACGCGCCGGCAGCCCCTGTTACTTTACGGGTGATTCCATCGTGATTTATGCGAAGAGAGTACGAAAGCCTACGGCTTTGCATTTGATCTATTTCCCGCTGGATCAGTACATTGCGTTGTGTTACTGTTGTGTTGTATTACTGTGACTTCGGCTGCTCTTATGCCTTTCTGAACATTGTATTCTTCATTGGCTGATAATAAAGAACTGCTAAGGTGTTAGCCACATGTACCCCAGTGACCTGTGTTGAGAGAAGTTCGTTCCAAACATCAAATGTGTCATCTGAAAATGTAACGGAGGATTTGCTAAAAACCACAGAATTAACTCAGAAACAGAGAAGAGCTGCAGAGAAATGCTTCGTGAATTTAAGGAACTGGTTCCCAAGTCATCCGAGGAGTTTGGTAGAACAAATTTAACAAAACACCGAATTGACACAGGTAATCATCCTCCTATTAAACAACATCCTCGAAGATTACCATTTGCCAAAGTGGAAGAGGTAAAAGATCTTTTAAAGGATATGCAAGCAAAGGGTGTCATTGAATCTTCTACTAGTCCCTGGGCCTCTCCCATCATCTTGGTCCGAAAAAAAGACGGTTCAACGAGATTCTGCGTGGACTACCGTCGTTTAAATGACATCACCAAGAAAGACAGTTACCCTCTTCCCGAATAGATGACACCTTAGACACATTATCTGGAAATGTGTGGTTCTCTACTCTTGATTTAAAAAGTGGCTATTGGCAGGTAGAGATGGATCCCTTAGATCGTGAAAAGACCGCATTTGCAACAAGCGGACAATGACTTTGGCAATTTAAAGTTATGCCTTTTTGGTCTATGCAACGCACCTGCTACTTTTGAGCGCCTCATGGAGACGGTGTTGAGAGGACTCTCTCCTGAAGCTTGTCTTATTTACCTAGATGACATAATTATTGTGGGGCGAAATTTTGAAGAACATCTTAGCAATCTGAGGAAGGTGCTAGAAAAATTGAAACAAGCCAATTTGAAGTTAAATCCAGACAAATGTAATTTATTTCGCCGTGAAGTGAGCTACCTCGGACACATAATTTCAGCTGAAGGCGTAAGAACTGACCCCGAAAAGTGGCAGCGGTTAAAGAATGGAGCCAACCTCGGAATGTGCACGAGTTGAGAAGCTTCTTAGGGCTGTGCACTTATTATGGAAGGTTCGTAAAAGGGTTTTCTTTAATCGCAAGACCACTTCATAGGTTGACTGAGCACAAATGGCCATTTGTATGGACTGAGGAATGTGAGGTAGCATTTACCAGCTTGAAGGAGGCTTTAACATCCGCGCCTATTTCATCTTATCCGGATCCTGATAAACAGTTTATCTTAGATACGGATGCCAGCCATGCAAATATAGGAGCAGTGTTATCTCAAGAAATCGACGGCCAAGAACGTGTCATCGCTTACTGGAGTAAGTGCCTGTCGAAGCCCGAGCGAAATTATTGCGTCACCAGGAAAGAATTACTTGCCATCGTTAAGGCTGTTGAAAATTTTCACAGTTACGTTTACGGACGAAAATTCCTGCACCGAACAGACCATGCATCTCTCACATGGCTTTTGAATTTCAAGAACCCAGAGGGACAGATTGCTAGGTGGATACAGAAACTCCAGGAGTACGACTTCGACATCCGACACCGCAAAGGATCCTTGCACGGAAATGCAGACGCCTTGTCCAGGAAACCCTGTTCAGAGAATTGTCGCTTTTGCTCTACAGCTGAGATGAAATATGGGAAAACGGTGCCGGTTGTGCGCCAGATCACTGCGTCAGCTACATCACATTTAGACCCCTGGAGTGATGAAGAAGTTCGCGAAGCACAAATGAAGGATCCTGACCTAAAACCCATTATTGAACGCATGGAGTCGTCTAGTGTGAGACCCTCTTGGCAAGACATCTCTAGTTTAAGTCCTGGTATCAAACGGTATTGGGCTCTTTGGGATTCTCTTCATATTCGAAACGGCGTCCTGTATAGAAAATGGGAATCCGAAGATGGCAAAACATCAAGGTGGCAGTTAGTACTCCTCGATCACGAATACCTGACGTACTAAAGGAATTACACGATAGTTCAACAAGTGACCATTTCGGAGTTATGAAGACCATGCAGAGAGTTCGAGAGCGGTTTTATTGGAATAACGTAAGAACTGATGTCGAAAAATGGTGCAAGTCCTGCGATACCTGTGGAGCCCGTAAAGGACCGAACAGACGTAGTCGCGGAAAGCTACACCTATACAATGTAGGGGCACCATTCGAAAGAATTGCGTTCGACATCTTGGGACCTTTTCCACGATCGAAAGACAATACCCGATACATTTTATCTGTCATGGATTATTTCACAAAATGGCCTGAGGCATACCCGATTCCCGATCAGGAAGCGACAACTGTTGCAGAAGTGTTAGTGGAGAATTGGATTTCAAGGTTCGGGGAACACCCCTTCAACTCCATTCCGATCAGGGGAGAAATTTCATTTCTGCTGTCTGCCAAGAACTTTATAAAATCCTGGGAATCGATAAAACATGAACAACCCCTCTACATCCACAATCGGATGGCCTGGTAGAAAGATTTAATCGAACGATCCTGAATAGTCTCTCTCTCACCTTGTTTCAAAGAACCAACAAGACTGGGATCAGAAACTACCGCTGTTCCTGCTGGCTTGCAGAAGTGCCGTCCATGAAACTACCGGCTTTACACCCTCAAATATGCTCTTTGGTCGTGAACTCCGTCTCCCCTATGATCTCGTATTCGGACGTCCACCGGATGCGCCTTCTTCGCCTGAAGACTATGTTGAGAATCTCCAGGCACGGTTAGAAGACGTTCATCAATTTGCCCGAGGCCGCATTAACATCGTGACGGACAAGATTAAGATCTGATACGATGCAAGAGCTACAGGACATATATTTAAAGAAGGTGACAAGGTTTGGTTCTGGAACCCGTACCGACGTAAAGGACTTTCTCCGAAGCTTCAAACATCGTGGGAAGGGCCTTATACAGTTCTAAAAAGACTGAACGACGTCGTGGTTCGAATCCGTAAGTCTACGAATGCTAAGCCTAGAGTCGTTCATTACGATCGCTTAGCTCCTTATTATGGAAACACTACTTAGTTTAGGGATCAATTTAAACCATGGTTTCATTACCTTCAACCATTTCCTTTTGTAATTAGTCCTGTAAATAGTTGTTTTTTTTATTTGTTATGTTGAGTATACTTTCATTGTCATTTGTTTCTCTTATGTTTAAAATAATATAATTGTTTGATTTAAATGGCTTACTGCTCAAGTGTACTGCCCGAGACGTGCAGTCTTTGAGGAGGGGGCAATGTTACGATTTTGGTATTTAAAATGTGTTTATAATGCTAATTTATGTCAAAATTAATGTTCATTGCATGTAAACATGTGAATTAGATCAATTGCTATGGGACCTTGTAAATAACATGGGGCTCTTTGGGTATCTCGCCAAATTGGCGAGATATCGTTTAGTTGGCGACAGTTTTGGCAACTTATTTTGTCACCAAATTTGTCGCCAAGTGTCGCCAAATTTGGCGATATTTGACGACTTCCGGTTCCGACTTCCGGTTCTCCTATTTTCTGGAATGTTCTACCACTTTCGCCGTGTCTATATAAGGCATACTGAAAGGCAACATGAGTTGTTGTTATTCAGATTTCTTGAAGCTGAGACGCGCCGGCAGCCTCTGTTACTTTACGGGTGATTCCGTCGTGATTTATGCCGAAGAGAGTACGAAAGCCTACGGCTTTGCATTTGATCTATTTCCCGCTGGATCAGTACATTGCGTTGTGTTACTGTTGTGTTGTATTACTGTGACTTCGGCTGTTCTTGTGCCTTTCTGAACATTGTATTCTTCATTGGGCTGATAATAAAGAACTGTTTTATCGCTGTCCTGATTAAAGTCTATTCAATCCCTGAACCCAACAGTGAAATTCGTTACAATATATATAAACAGTATATATTTATAAAATATCATGAAATACCCAGCGAAGTGGGGGTGTGGGTAACGGCTAGTTATTTATAAAATACATTAAAAGTACTGATACATTTATAAGTATAATATATGATTGTAAAAGTGTATTTTACTTTTTATTATGCCAGAATGTATTTTGTTTTGCTTCCTTTCAGTAAATTAATACATATATATATTTAATATATACTTTTATTTTCGATATGCTCGCCTCCCCCCACATAGGGTTAGTTATCATGGTCCCCAAAGAGGGCGCGCCTCACCAGTGTGAGAAGCGCTGGGTTAGTAACATGGATAAAAAGATTCATTGTTAACTGTCGTAAGAGTCCTGAGGATAGAAATGGGGGAGGAATCTCCAATTCAGAATTTGAGAATGCGGAAAAGATACTCATAAGGAATGTTCATAGGGAATGTTTCCTTGAGCCATGAAAGGTACCTTTCATCAATGTAATTAAAGATAATGAGGGATTATTGCGTGTCAAGACTAAAATTACCGAACGTAAGAATGATCTTCGCTTTTTAACACCAATCCTCCTTCCAGCAAATTGTGCGTAAACCACACGACTAATTGAGAACGTGCACAAATCCAACTGTCATGCGGATACTCAAATACTGCTTTCAATAATAAGGGGAAAATATTGGTTTTTAAAATCGAGGAGAACTGCCAGACAGATTATTAAAAGGTGTGTTGTGTGCAGATGATACATCGCAGGAGCAGCTGCTAGTGCTCCTGTTGCCTTGCTTGAAGACCGAGTTAGGGATGCAAAGGTATTCGAGGTAACAAGGGTATTGATCTCTAGCTGCCCCCTCTTCCTTCTAAATGGTGATAAAGTGAGGACATAAAATTAAACCGCCTCAAAGTACTGGACTTATTGAACTTGATGGTCGTCTTTGAATCATCATTGACTCAAAGGGAGGAGTGTGTTACGTCTACAATAAAAATAAATAAACCATAATCGTTTGGCAAAGTAGTATATAAACTACTCAACAAGATTAAATGTAAATAATATTTTTAGTTTTTCTGTTCTAATATAAAAGAATTTGCTGGAATTAATGACGGCTTAGTTTGTTTCTTGGTGCCGTAAAATCCAAATTTAAAACGTAATTTAAATACGCAAGAACATTTTTGATTATTTGTGATTTTTAGTAAATTTTATTAATCCTTATAACATTTGAATCAGGTTTAGCGCGAATAATGAATCTACTATTATGTTAAAAACCTGTAAATTTAAAAAAGGGATTATTAAAACATTCTAAATAATCAAAGCATGAAATTTTTAACATTCAGGATATCGGAGAATCGAGCTATCATACGACAGAAGGTAGAAAGTCAACGAAAGGAAAATGTACATTCATGTCAAATCAAAGTATAAAATAAAAAAATGCAATATAAAATGAGAGTAAAATAAAAATAATTCAATGTTATCATTCAAAATTATGAATCACCAAGTTTAAAGTTCTTCAGAAGCTAGAAAATCAATAAATCTGAAAATATCTTAAAATGTTGGAAATCTTAACAATATGAAACTAATACACAGTATAAAAATTGCAAAATTTAACAATTAAATATTATAGTTCATAATTATTAATACCTCATTAACAAATCTCACCGCTAGAATTTCATACTCGAACCTAACAGCACGAGCTTTACAGCAAGAATGATTTTAGTACGTTCAATTAAGCCATCCATGGCGATTTTCAAAAAGTGGCCAGAAATATATAAGTAACCCACCTAGTTTGCAGATTGTAGACTTAAGTGGTTCCAACCAGGGACGTCTTAAGACTTGTTGATTCCCTGGGCCATTACATCAATGTAGGCTCCACGTAGGATCCTTAAAAGTAGATGGTACATAGCATATATGTTGTCAAATACTCGTACAAACAGTAACCTGAAGTAAACAAATGTGCATGACCGACTGCAGCTCTTTGACTTAATGAGAAATTATGGTTTATAGTGGTAGACCTAGGCCTATACATGGACGACGGTCATCACTTAATAATACAGTCTTGCCACTGTTGCCAGTTCACATATAGCTCAAAATTCCCAGTTTTTCGGAGAATACAACTAGAAATGACATTTGACCCGTTAAAATTATTCGAATTATGATCTTAGTAAGCCTCAATCGAGAACGGAACGAGGCCCCACTAACACTGAAGCCCAGGCCCAGTTGGCCCATGCCTTAAGACAGGGGTGGCCAACCCGTGGCACGCGTGCCACATTGTGGCACGCGGGGGTCGTAACTGTGGCACGCGAAGACTTATTGGAAAATTACAACAATTTTTGAAAAGATTACTGAATTAATTGAAGTAGAATAGAAAATTATCATGAATAGAATATGTAAGAAAACAGAAATTTTCAGCGTGAGATTTTAAAGGCGCTAAGCAAGATTTTTTCTCTTCTTCAGTATAGCGCCAAATGTCAGATCGTGCTCCAAAACTTACAATTCCACAGCATTGTAACGTTCCGAGAAAAGTGTTGAATAACGTGACACTAAAAACAAATAAATTCTATCTCTCTCGGACGGTCGAATTTGCCCAAAAAATTACCTTCCCTCGAGTGTGGTTAATTTTTAACATCTCGAATTTCTATTCGAATTTCAGCTTCCTCTTGCAGTCCGGAAGTTTCGTGTTTATAGCTGTCAGCGTGATGTCAGATAAAAAGGTTTTTCCAAAGGTGTTGCCTATTTACAAGTTTTGTAATGTCAAGAAGTAATTCTGCAACATATTAGGATAGCAGTTAATGTACGGTAGGAGTAATTCTATCTGCACAAAGTAGCCGCTTTATAAAGCAGAGGGAGTGAGAATTGCATCCATGATTAATCAGAATGCTGAAATGGGAGACTAGAAAATTTGTAGCGTAACATCGAAAAATCTTTTCTAGCTGTCAGACTCAGTTGATTTTAAACTCTGTTTAGAAAGACGTTAAGTTTTTTTCCTTTTCTAAAATTATTTTTAGTTTTTGCGTTGAGCGTAGTTTAAATTTTTTTTCAATATGTTTTTGAGTAAACCTTCGACATCGAAAAGAAATTATGAAGATAATATTGCAGCAGGTGATTTTAAAATTGTCTGGGGAAAACAATGCGTTTTAACAAATCAAAATGCTTCCAAGCCTATTTGTTTAATATGTGGAATTTGTATAGCAGTTCCAAAAAACATTTAACTTGGACCGTCATTTCAAACAACTGTATACTAATTTCAACAGCAAATATCCTGTTGGATCAAATTTGCAAACGGAATTTATCAACAGAAAAAAAAGAAATCTTTAGCCAGCCAACAATCTTTGCTCCAGAAGAGAAATGACGAAATGGATACCATGGTGAAGGCTTCTTGTGAACTTTCATTGTTGTTAGCCCGCAAGAAAAAACCATATTCTGACGGAGAGGAGATAATAAAAAAGTAGCCTTTTAATTTTCGCCCAAAATGTCGGTGATCTAAATGTCAAAATAATGGTTGATAAAATAGCTTTGTCTAAAAATACCGCCATGCGTCATATAGATGACATGGGCCAGGATGTTTGAACTCAAATAGTCTCTGGACTTCAAAATTGCAAATATTTTTCATTAACTTTGGATGAAAGCCGTGATATCACAGACACAATGCGCAGTTAAGCATCTTTGTGCGTTACACAAACAATAATTTTGATACTGTGGAAGAACTTGATTTGCGCCAACTAGCAGGTGAAGACATTTTTAAGGAACTTAAAAATGTAATTGAGGTTAATAAAGCAGAAAGGATAAAATTAGACAGTGTTTGCACAGAGGGAGCGCCTTGAATGAATGTCAGAATAAAAGGTTTTGTTGCATTGCTTGAAAATTATTTGGGTAGAAAAGTTTTCAAGTATCATTGTATTATTCACCAAGAAGCTCTTTGTGCCAAGGACATGAACTTGTCTTTCGTTGTTGACCCCGTTGTGTGCTGTATCAATAAAATACGAGCTCGTGTTCTGAATCGACGAAGATTTCGCACGCTTTTCCCTGAAAGAAACGGAAGAAAATGGCGAGTTAACTATCTTTTCATTGTAGTGTGCGCTGGCTTTTCAAAGGCAGTTCACTTGCGATATTTTGGAGTTTGAGGGAATGTGTTTCAGAATATCTGGAAGAAAGGATGAACTGCCCAGTGAATGCTCACTCTTCAGGAGCGAAAATTGGCTGTGGGGTTTAGCTTTTCTTACTGATATGGAACATTTAAACAATTTAAATTTAAGATAACAGGAAAAAAAAATTGTATTTTTCCTATCCTAGTTGGTCATATATCTTCTTTTGTGAGTAAACGTTTGCTTTTTTTGTCTGGATTTTGGGGAGAAAAAATTAACTTATTTCCCATTCACGCAGGAATGGGAAATGAGTTAATTTGCCAAAGTTAGTAATGTTCCGAACTATGATAGTTTTAAAAATTTAATATCCATTTTGCAGGATTCTTTCAGTGCCAGGTTTGAAGATTTTAAAGACGATAAAAAAATAGTGAACTTTTCTCTAATCTTTTTCGGATTTATCTTCAAGACATTAATTGATACCCACCTCAGGTACAAATTGAAATTATTGACCTACAGCACCATATTACTCTAAAAAACAAATATAAAGAAATTATTTTTACCGCAAATGATTCGAATTACATCGAATTTTAGAAATTTGTGCCACCAAGCAATTTTCCAAATTTACATGATTTAGCGGTCAGATATTGTTGTAGGTTTGGATCAATATATGTTTGTGAAGAAATGCTTTCTGTTATGAACGTAATTAAATCAAAATATCGCTCAAAATTAACTAATATGCACCTAAAACACCTAATTTTGTTAGCATCTTCACGAACGTATCCAAATTTAGATTGTAATGCGTGTCGGTTCCTGCTTTCCTCTAATCCCCCTTGTTTACTCTCGGACCCAGCTAGTTGTGTGGGAAGAACTGAATAATCAGTCGACATGATTCACTCTAATTATTTTACTGTCACAAAATATCAAGCAAGCACAGTAATAATCCAATTAAGAATGTTGATCAGTATGCAGAGCGCGAAGGGGGGACAAGCTAGCCTGGGGGATAATATTACGGACCCTCAACTGATTCCACGATAACCGTTGCAAGCTCAAATTCAACTCCGCCGCGCGCTCTAATAAGTTATTCTTAAACTTCTATTTTAATAAGGCTCACGATACCCGTAGTCTTGTGAAGTCCTACTGTTGAAGCCTTGAACGGTAATCGTTAACTGGATTTGATCACCTCCGCGTGATCCTCTCTTGGAATTCTTCAATTGATACTTAGATTGGCACTCAATAAATTCACGATCCTCCACTCACCAACTAACTCCAAAACTCGCGAATACAGAATTTATATAATAAACTTAATTTGCATAATCACGTTTTCTTACCTTCGGGGTAAAAATGTTTCCCCAGAAGAGTCCCCAAGGGGTTAGTAATAGACGCGTATAGATCCGTCACAAGATGATTTAGTAAAATAACTACAAATTCAAGAACCACATTAAGTAAGTACTGACTGCTTAGTAATCATTTAAAATGAAATGTTTCAAGTTGCTTATTTTTATTTTGTACCTAAGCTAACTGACTGATCCTGTAAAAATTTATCAACAATAAAATATATAAGTTTATACTTTTGTTTCATTTGTTATACCATTTTTTTTACATTTCACTATATAAAACTTGCATTTAAAAATATGTTTTTGGTGTAAATAACACATAATAAGCCACTTAGTAAAATTTTTCACTTTTGTATATTTTTTAGTTTGGGGGAAAAGTTGGAAGTGGCACGCGTAACTTTTTTTTTATCAGATTGTGGCACGCTTCCCAAAAAGGTTGGCCACCCCTGCCTTAAGACGTCCCTGCTCCCAACGAAATATAGCATTACGCGTCCTGCCTTAAGGGTTCCTTTTATCTGTCTGTATCGGTCAGAAGGGGTGAAGATCTTCCGTTCCAGTAGGGTAGAAATATCAGCACTAATTTTCATTTGCGTTTAATTATTATTAGTCCTTGTCAGAATGCACAAAGAGGAAAAAAGCTTCGTGAAAGAAAGAAAAAATATTGCAAAATACTCTCTTATTCCAAGTTTATCGACCGTTGATGAGAATGCTATTGAGACTTCTCTAATGACAGCACAGATTAATACGGACTTTGTGAAACAACCTGTACCATCAACAAGTAAAGAGCCCTCAACTAGTGTGATGGAACTGCTGCATGTGAACTGATAATAAATTTTGTCTTACGTTACAAAAATTATAATTCCCATAAAAATGCTCACAAAGATTTTCAAAAGCGAATAGTTGGTAATCCTTTTGGTCACGGGTGTTCGATTTGTGATAGATTATGGTTCAGAGATGATTTAAGAACGCCAGTAACTGAGCACAAAAATATTTTACAATTTTACCTGGAATTAATTTAGAAGACATTAAAGCATGCTATAATTACCGACAAAGTTTAAGTAGGAAAAGTATACCAAAAATATATCAAAATACAATGGTTTCGTATACCCAGAAATTCCAGCATATCTTCCTACTTTGGATTTGGTATCAAAAAGACTCATTTTGCTACGAATACCTTTCATGCAAATTAAGCGATTAAGACATGTACCCGATCAGTTTGGAATATTAGGGCAAATAATCAATGTTCCAGTATTCGTCAATGATCAATCGATTGCTACAGAATTTTGATGATGACTACTGTGTCAATGTTCACATTAAACGGTGGAAAATTCGCAGAACATGTTATCTGATGGGTTGGAGGAGTTGCATTATACCCAGAATTCTAATGATGTAACTCAGGACATAACTCCTCATATGGATCTAACGATGAGACAAACTGTTTCACTTGCCTCAGAAATTGGCGAAATATGTGCAGCTCATTAAACATGTAAAATGGGCAAACAGTCCTCTTGGCATGCATCTATATATCACCAGGTAGTTGTGTCGCAGCTGTTGTCACCTTCATTCATAACGTTTTAGAGCTGTACACACGTCAGAGGTTGCTGCAATCATTGGATCCGATGATGATAAAAAGCCGATTATCTTAACTGGAGATTTTAATGTAAATTTTGCTTCAGAAGAAGCAAAACCACTTATTGAATTCTTGAAACGGATTCTAAATTTGACAATGAATATTGATGCTAGAGAAGGAACAACAAGATACGGAACCACGATTGATGCAGTTTTCTCTCGTTTTCTTGATCGACTGTAATCGAAAATTTTCATATTGAAGGGGCGCTGCTGTGCGCTGTATATGGTTCCTTGCACTTGGTAATTTTTTAATTAGACCTTTGTTGACAGGAAATAGTTAAATTCCTCAGAGAGGGGAGATTTGAGAATAACAAGGGGTCAAAGTACCCTTAAAGTTTGGTTCTGTATTATTGCGCGGGTACTCTTGACTAATTAAAACGTGAATGCATAGGAAAAATAGTTTCGTGGAGGAAAATAGTTTTTATGGACTGCAAATATTCGTATTCTGCAAACAAAAGTTTTTGCGAATTTATTAAAATATAACTAAAAATAAATCGAATAAATATGCTACATTTTGAATAGTTATTGAAAAATCGTCCCGATTTCGCGACAATACAACATAGTTTAAGAAAAATAGAATGTTAGTGCATAGTGTGTTGGCCAATTGTCCATAAATGTCTACTCTTTACAAACATTCTTCATCTGATAAAAAATTCGTATTGGACCCGACAATACCGCATTAAAAAACGGTTTTTTTTTGTTTAATAGCGGCACTGGCAGTGCACTGTGGATCGATGCTTAATACAGGCGTCTCAAAAAGGATTTTTGCAAAAGTTGCTGTACAAAAATATCTAATACAGTTAATCTAATAATGTTTGAATTCAATGTGAATTTGGGGAAATTAAAAGTTTTCAATTTGATAATAATCTTACAATTTAGAAAAACAAAATAGGGGAAAGAAGTAATTTTTGCCAATGGTTTTACAACGCTTATAAACAACTAGCGGGCATGGCCGGCGTTGCACGGGCTTTTACCGAGTGCATACATATGTGTATTGACAAAAAAACGTACAAAATGACAAATAAAATTCATATGAAAATGTCTTTTTTAAAAAAAAAACGTCTTTAACTACCTTTTTATATTAAAAAAAAATTATAAATAAAGAGCATCAGTTTTATAATATTTTTCAAAAGTAATATATGGCTAATTATGTTTTGTTCATTATTTTACATATGTGAGTAAAATATTTCATATTCAAGAAATATTTTTATAAGATGTGGTATGTATTGAAGAAATGTATTACAAAATTATATGTTCAGTAAACACATAAAGGAAAAAATATTTTGAAATTAAAATTATTTTTAAAAAGTCTAACTTTAGATAATGCTTGAAGTATCACTGTAAGGCATAGAAAACAGGCTGAAAATTAATAATGAAGCATATAATACATAAATATTGCTTTTATTTTTTTAAATTTACCCTTGCAGCTTCTCTCTCTTTTGAGTAAATGATTTTCATTTCTAAGCCTAGCAGTATACTGTGGATCGATGCTTAATAAAGGCGTCTCAAAAAGGATATTGGCGAAAGTTGCTGTACGAAAATATCTAATACAGTTAATCTAATACTGTTTGAATTCAATATGAATTTGGGGAAATTAAAAGTTTTCAATTTAATAACAATCTTACAATTTAGAAAAACAAAATAGGGGGAAAAGAAGTAATTTTTGTCAATGGTTTTACAACGCTTATAAACAATGCTCGTTTTCCTTTTTAGGGAGTTATGCCTCTATCAAAAGGTAGTTTCTTGTTTTATTTGGTATTAAGCTTTAAGAGAAAAAACCCTTGCAGCTTCTTTTGAGTAAATGATTTTCATTACAAAGCCTGTTTGAAAAACATTTCAATGTTCACATAGTATTTATTAATGTTAGCGAAGTTCTAAATTTAATTTTTTGTTGCATGAACTTAACGGTGTTTTATTACTAAGTTAAAAGTAACGCTAGTTTTATGCGTTTTTCTTTAAAAAGTCCTAATTGTAAACAGCTGCCATATAATCAAACAGACGAATGAAACGATTCACAACATAGCACTAAAAAACAGAAATAAAACAAAACATAAGTTAAAAGCTAATCCGGATCTATATATCCCCTCAGGGGGGCTCACCTTCTATAGGTGAGTACGGGTATCACAATCCCGAGGTGCCCTAGTGATCTTTTCCTTTTTCCACGGGGTTTACTGTCTTTGGTAAACACGGGCTTCACGAACCCGGGGAAACCTAGTGATCCTTCCTATTTTCGACCCTCTTTCTTGTCGTTCAATTCATTCTTTCTTTCTCTCTTCCCGTCTAGACCACAGATATTAAAACAAATGTTTGGCGCAGTATAGCCGAAATCGGCTCTTGCGCCAATAAACCCCAAAATCACCTCACCTCACCGGATCTATATATATCTGCCCGGTTACATGTATACTCCTAGTTGGAGAATAATTTCATATGATCTAATCCATCTATATATATATATATATATATATATATATATATATATATATATATATATATATATTTATATATATATATATATATATGGTGTTATGACACGGAGTTCTAGGGGTATTCACATTGACTACACTGTTTTTAACTAATAATACTAACGTTTAATGTAGAGAGAGACAATTACAGTACTACACACTACTATACAGATATATTATTGACAGCGTTTAGATAAATATTTCTTCTCGTACTCAACAGTAGTTTCTCAGTCTCTTCACACTTGTCATAACACAGTTCACAATTGTAACGATGTTATTGCATACAGTTCCTGTTAACTTATTGAATTCAGTCGATGGATGTGTCACCTTCACGTGACTATCCTTCCAGCATCGGGCCACTTAGTCCCTACACGGCCAGTTAGATCCCGGTTGCTTTCCTTTTTCGCAGCATTGGCTCCGACCTCCTCGTCGAGACCTCTCGCTCGCTAATCTCCTCCTCTCTCTGGTTAGTTCACTCGCTGCTGGCTCGCATCGCCAGCGCCCTCTATAGTGCCATCTATGTGGAAATTCCCATATATATATATATATATATATATATATATCTTTCATATCTCCTTCTAAATTCTGTTGTATTGTTATCTGGTAATTGATATTCTTTTGAGTATTGATCATGTGGTTCATCTCTCTCTTGTAGAGAAATTTTGATTATATATATATATATATATAATATATATATATATATATATATATATATATATATATAAAGGAGAAAAGCGACTCACTGACTGACTGACTGACTGACTGACTAATCACGATATCTCCGGAACTATTCAACCTACAGACTTGAAATTTGGTAGACATGTTCCTTTCATAGAGTAGACGTCAGCTAAGAACGGATTTTCCGAAATTCGAAACCCAAGGGGCGTTAAGGGGGTTAAGGGGCGTTATAAATAATTGCTTCCATGTTTAAACTACTTGATGTACAATCTTGAAATTGGGTAAGCAGATTCCTTTCAGAGTGTAGAGATCCGCTACAAAATGAGTTTGGTGAAAATCGACCCCCAAGGGGCGTTGCAGGGGCTTAGGGGGCGTTATAGATAATTATATCCATTTTTAAACTATTTGACGCACTGTCTTTAAATTTGATATAAATAGATTCCTTTCGTAGAATAATGGTCAGTTACAAAACGGGTTTTGTGAAAACAGACTTCTAAGTGGCGTTGTGGGGGATTAAGGGGCGTAATAGATAAATATATCCGTTTTTAAACTACTTCACCTACCTGCTTGAAAATTGGTAGGTAAGTTTCTTTCCTGGAGTAAATATCCGCTACAAAATGGGTTTTGGGAAAATTGACCCACAAGGGGTGTTGCGGGGGCGGAGGGTTTAAGGGGCGTTATAAATTCCGATTTTTAAGTTACTAGACGTACAGTCTTGAAACTTAGTAAACAGATTCCTATTCATAGGGTAGAGATACGCTACAAAATAAGTTTCGTGGAAATTGCCACCCCCAAGTGGCATTTAGGAACTTAAGGGGCGTTATAGATAATTATATCCATTTTTAAACTATTAGACGCACAGTCTTTATATTTGATAAATAGATTTCTTTCATAGAGTAGAGATCAGCTATAAGAAAGTTTTTTGAAAACAGTCCTCTAAGTGGCGTTGCAGGGGCTTAAGTGGCGTAATAAATTAATATTTTCGTTTTTAAACTACTTGACCTACCTGCTTGAAGATTGGTAGGAATGTTTCTTTCATGGAGTAAATATCCGCTACAAAACAGGTTTGGGGTAAATTTACCCCCAAGGGGTGTTGCGGGGGCGGAGGGTTTAAGGGGCGTTATAAATTCCTATTTTTAAGTTATTAGACGTACAGTCTTGAAACTTAGTAAGCAGATTCCTCTCATAGGGTAGAGATACGCTACAAAATTGTTTCGTGAAAATTGCCCCCAAGTGGCGTTGCGGGACTTAAGAGGCGTTACAGATAATTATTTCCATTTTTAAACTATTAGACGCACAGTCTTTATATTTGATAAATAGATTTATTTAATAGAGTCAGCTATAAGAAGGTTTTGTGAAAACAGACTTCTCAGTGGCGTTGCGGGGTATAAGTGGCGTAATAGATAAATATTTTCGTTTTTAAACTACTTGACCTAGCTGCTTGAAAATTGGTAGAAATGTTTCTTTCATGGAGTAAATATCCACTACAAAACGGGTTTGGAGAAAATTGACCCTCCAAGGGGTGTTGCAGGGGGTTAAGGGCAGATATAAATAATTATTTCTATTTTTATACCATTAGACTCACAATCTTGAAATTTGGTAAGCAGATTCCTCTCATAGGATAGAAATACACTACAAAATATGTTTTGTGAAAATCGACCCCTAGGTAGCGTTGCGTTATTGATAATTTTTTTGCATTTTTAATTAATTGGACGCACAGTCTTCAAATTTTGCTAAGCAGATTCCTTTCATAGAGTGCAATTCCCCTACAAAATGGGTTTTGTGAAACAGACCCAGAAGTGGCGTTGCGGGGGCTCAAGTGGCGTTATAGACAATTATCCCCATTTTTAAACTGTTAGACGTACAGTCTTGAAATTTGATAAGCAGATTCCTTTCGTAAAGAAGAGAACCGCTACAAAATGGGTTTTGCGAATATCAACTACCAAGTTTAATTTCGGGAGTTTAAGAGGCGTAATCGATAAATATTTCCATTTTTAAACTATTTGATCATCCTGCTTGAAAATTGGTAGGCATGTTCCTTTCATGGAATAGAGTTCCTCTAACAAAGAGTGAAACGAAAATTTACCCCTAAGGATGTTTGCGAGGGGTCAAGTGAAGTTACAGAAAAAAAATTAATGTTTTTAATTGTTAGACCCATATACTTGAAATTTGTTAAGCATGTTTCTTTTGTTGAATAGAGATCCACTAAGAATGTATTTTAAGCAAATCAAGTTCTTAGGGGGGTGCAGGGGGTTACTGGGACGTATTGACAAAAAAATTACTTTTTTCGAGCTACAAGGACTATAATAATGAAATTTGGTTTGCATTTTTCTTTTGTTCAATTGAAATCCTCTAAGAGCGGTTATTTTGGAAAACGGCTCACAACGGGATTACGGGGATATTGATAGTAAAACTTCTTTTTTTCTGTTAGATTTAGACTTGAAATTTGGCTTGCATGTTCAATTTACGGAGTAGAGATCCACCGAAAATTGGTTTTGCGGGAATCCACTTGGTTTTGGGGTTACCGAAGAGCAAATATCATTCTATACTTCAATTTTAGAGATTTTTAGAAAATACAAATTAGATGAGTTCTGCCCTTTTTTTTTTATCAACAGGTGACAGTTAAAGGTATAAGTATATTTTTCAGTACAATCGAATTCTTAATGCTAGGACTTAGATATCAATAATTTATACATATATATAAGCAGTAAAAATTTATAAAACATCATGAAATACCCAGCGAAGCGGGCGGGTAACAGCTAGTATACATATATAAGCCTTTTACCATCTTTATACTATTGTATCCATGTTAGCTGAAGGGGTGGCTCTAGGGCTGGGTAAACTGGATCTATATCCGTGGCGACAAATTTTAGGGGTGTCATTTGGACTGAATTTGAAAAATACTTTTTTTTTGCTACGAAAAAATTGGAATGAAAATATATTTTGAAATATTATTATTAATACTTTGGAAACCTGGTGCCTTATTTAAAAGACTGGAGTTTTATTTTAGATTGAATTGAAATGCTAACTACTGCTAGTAAAATTTGTAACGACTATATCTTTTTCTAAAAAATTAAAATTTCACTGTGTGGCGATTTGTTGTAGCAAGTATTTAAGCCTCCGACCTCGGGATACAGGTACAAACGATTATCTTTTGTATATGATATTACTACGTTAAGGGTGACAAATGTACACAAAACAATATTTTGTTTAGAGCAGCGTACGGCAAATTACAGTTCTCCAAAATTTTGCTTTTATGTATAGTTAAAAATTATGTTTGTATAGAAGCTATTGTTCACTTTTTCTAATTTATAAATATTTTTATATAAAAAAAAATTACTTGCATTTACATGCCCATTTAAATATTTGAATGGCTTTCTGATAGAATTTATTTTTAAATATATATTTGATTTATTTTCTTTGCAATTTCCAGTTATATATTTGTATCTAGCAATCTAAATCTGGTATTTCATCTCATGTATCTTATTTTCTTATTTTGTACTGGGTACGTTTAAAGTCAGTTTTATTATATGTTGAACCTTCAAGGGATCGAGGTTGGTGTGTACGTTAAATCATGAAATTTGATATGTTTTTTCTTATTTTCTTCTGTAACTTTCTCCGCATTCCAAGTGAGTCACAAAGAACATTCTTTCTACTCTCAGGTTGTCCGGTGTCAGCTAACTTAAAGGTGACCGAGGCAGTAAGAATTTTTGGGAGATAGTGAGCCACAGAAGATGCTTCATTTTAGTCTTGGTTTAGTATTTGAAGTTAAAATAAACGCTATCTCTATCATCAGCAGACTCGTTTTCGAAAAAGAATGGCCTGCTGAAATTGGAACAATTTAATCTCTTACATTTAGCTCATTTGAAATAGCAACAGGTAATTACGTTTTTAATTTCGAATTAATTTGTATTTCTTAAGACTTAAAATAACATACAAATTCCTCCTGTAAAGTATACCTTCGAATAAGACACAATTAATGTTGCTACCTGTCTCTTTGAATATGGATCTTATGTACGAGTATTTACCTCTTATTAAGGGACATTCTATTTAAGTGACACTAAAAAAAGTTTCTTATTTCTTTTTTGTAAAATTTTAAGATTTCAAACACAAGTTTGTGTTTCTCTTTAAATAAATTAAATATCGTGCTCTCCTAATAAATAAATGCAATTTAACAGAGAAAGGGAACAGAGAAATAAAAAAAATTGCAACATTGTCTGTTCTATGCTTTGATTTAGAGACAAAACAAAATATGTAATAAAGCAATGGCAACTCGTTGGTGCGCGTTTTCTTTGCGTTTACATAAGAAATAGAAATGCCAGCTTAGATGGACACAATGCACAGGCTTTCAAAAAGATTCGTACAGCGGAATATTTTTAATAAATTTCTGTAAGTACAAGATTTTTTGGCTCATTTCAAACATTTATACAGTAACTACTCTTGACGTTTCTGGGGACTTGGCTCGCTCATAGAGTTTATTGGTGCCTGATGAAAGTAGCAGTCCTGAGTGGAGAGGAAGCAACCTGTATTTATACAGTAAACTTTTTCTATTAAAAATTTTCGCTTTTCACGAACTTTTAAGTAAAAAAAACTATGACTAAGGTATTTATTTGTATACCATTTATTTAAACATTAATACGACTTGAATTTCTAATTAAACTAATTTGTTTAACATTAAATAACAAAATACCCAATGTCTGGTCTGGTAGGTTTAAATTTCAGACTCTAGGACATATTGTGTCAAACACAAGATTCCTTATTGGAAGGTCCTGCTATATTCTTACCCTATTTAGATAAAGTATTAAGGAATATTTTATTGTATTTGCCTTCACGAAAAAGCGGACTATAAAAATAATATATTTACTTTAAAAATATCCCTTTCGTTATAATATATGCGTATACATTTATGTAATAAATAAATTCACGTACATACATAACGATTTTAACTGAAAGGTATACCCAGTTAAAAGAAAACTAGATGATTTTAATGCAATGAAATTATTTTATATACATGCATCCATAGCTATAGTTAAGAGTATATGGTTTGTAAAATTTTATCTTTGGATTAAATCAAAACAATATTAATTGATTCAAAAATTTTTTTTTCATAAAACAACTTCCACTTCCAGAATGAGACATGCCTATCCCCCCTTCATTACTGTTCCCAGCATTAAAAAAAAATGCGGTTTATTTGTCTTGTTTACTGTAAATTTTAATTTTTTTTTCCTGAGCCATCCATCCGGTATAGTGGTTAATGAAGCTGACTGCGGTGCCGTAGGGCCTGGGTTCGAATCCCGGAGAAGGCATGGATGTTTGAAAATGTATAGTGCCCCTTCGCGGCAGGGGGATACTCTAAATAGCCGTCCAGCCGCAAGTCCTCTCGTGAGGTTGGTGGAAGGGGAAGAGAGGTGGAAGGCCCCTGACTACCTTCAGGGTGTTCTCCCTCAAAATAAGGGTGGAACCGAGCAAAATTGTACTGGCACCTGTATGGTGCTCAGAGCTAAGGCTAACGACAGGCGTAAAAATCTAGCCCTAAGCCGCGATGAATTTCGTGGACCTTGATCTGATGTTACTGTCGATCAGGTGGCATAAGCAACAACAACACAACATTTTTTTTTCTGAATTATTTTTCTGAACCGCCATGTTAAGCCAATGCAACACATGTGTTATAGGATGGTTTCTCTCTCTTTCTCTCTTTCTTTTAATACATCAAGAGAAATTTAGTAATATTATGCTGCATTTATAAATGTATTCTTATAAGTAATTTTGTGTTATTGCTGATCGAAGTATCAAAAAGGAATTCCTTAAAAATTCTTTGAAAGTTTGGGAATTAGGTCAATAATAGGTTAATTATTTCATTGTTTACTTTCTTTTATAATTTAAAGAGAGATAAATTTAGTAGAATTATTATAAATTTATTTTCAAATAAGATTGCATGTGTTGATATCTAATTGTTATAGAAAATATCCCGATCATTGAAAAAATGGTTGCTGAAGTACAATTTTTTTAAATTTTTTTTTAGCCAGTTGAAATTTGGCATTTAGAAGAACTAGTACGAAAAGTTGATAGAACGGTAATTTTTTAAAGACAGTTTAGATATTGGCTAAATTTGATCCAGTTATTTCATAACACCTTAATAATGTCAGTAAATGCAAAAATAACTAAACACGTATTACACACTACTTAGGGCAGCATTTTCAAAATGAAATAATAACTATTTTAGCCAAATCTATTCGTAAGGAGGTAACACGCATTGTCAAAAAAGCAAAATATTACACTATAATTCTTGACTCTACACCAGATATTAGTCACTCAGAACAAATAAAGTTTATTAGATCTGTGAACTCTACTGATGGTAAGGTATATATTTTATAATTTTTTCTAGGAGTTTTCAGGAATACTACTCAAGAAAGGCTTTCAGAAAAGGACAAAGTCTCTATTGAACCCGAAATCTCTGAAAAAATTGATTTCACCAAAATTATTGACAAATTTGTTTCTCAGAGAGCCAGAAAAGTTTTTTTTTTCATTAATTATTAAGTAGTCTTTGAAGAAAGACTAATTTATATATACTTTTCGTTTCACGAGATTTATGCTTTAGTACTTTTTTTTAATTAAATTATATTTTCTGAGTAAACACTGTTTTTTTTTTTTTGCTTTTCTAGTTATAAAATGTCTATTTTTATTTCAAATGTAATATTTTTATTTGTTTATTATTTTGTTCAAAGGTTTTGCCGTGATCACGATCTTTTAGCAGACCAAAAAATAAAGTTTTGCTTTTCAAATTTTATTTTCATTTTTATATATTAATATTTTACTTTTTACTCTTATACAGATATAGATGAGTTTAGAGCCTCAATATGTATTAAATATAATTATATATATAAGTATTGAAATAAGCAATTAAATATAAAAGTATTATAATAAGTAATTAAATATATACGTATTATAATAAGAAAGTAAGTATTTAAGTATAAGACGTAATTAAATACATAAGTATTAGTCAAAATGTGAAAAATTCTCTAGAGGGGCGGCACATTAGGTCTTCGCACGCGGGCGGCCGAAATCCTAGGATCGGCCCTTGTAAACAGCTGTTAAATTAACAGCTGCTCCTGGGTCAGAGACCTGGGATCTATCCTTGTTAAAAATGTTTCCGATGAAGCCGAAAGGCAATAAATGAGTGAGCAATATACATAAATATTTCAGCTACTCAAATACTATTTTATTATTGCAGACGACACTATTTTGATTTTCTCAAAAACAAATTAGATGAAAAATAAATCTTCCATCTACTTTTTTACAAAAATTGACGCAATGTACTATATGTTAACAAAATCAATAAAAATTTTATAATATTTAATAATTTGTCAAATATAGATAAAGACAAATTACTCAGCTGCTAGCTCAATTGGTAAAATAATGTAAATAAATTATCTTGAAATCCAAGTGCAGTGTTTAATTCTATACGGTTTGTTTTATCCAAATGCAATTTGAATTATCAGATTGCAATTCGAGTTTTGAAAATTAGTACAAAATAAAGGAACTAATGTGTACTCATCTACAATTACATCTACACTGGTGTGCAAAAATTAAGGACGAGACGGTTTTTTCAATATAACTTTGTACAAAAGCATTCCAAATCAACACATTTAATACCGTAAGATCCCCAATACGTAAGGACATGAGTAATGTAAGCAACACTTACTAAAAGAGAAATCAGAGGGATAAAAAGAAGCTTTATTGAAAAAGTAGCATGGAGCGCAATGCGACTGAAGGCCGAAACATCCCTGTGATGGGTGTCCAGCAAGAAATATCCGGTCTTTAGTAGGGGATATGATCTCCCCTGACTGCTAGGCAGGTTTCACAGCGTCTGCCCATGCTGAGAATGAGGGTGTCAATGAGTTGTTGAGGCATTGCTGCCCATTCATCTTGCAGCGCCAATCGAAGCTCCGGAATCGTTACTGGTGGTAAGGTACGAGCTGCCAAGCGTCTGCCTAGAAAATCCCATACATGCTCGATGGGATTGAGATCCGGAGATCGTGCCGGCCAATCCATACGTTCAATATCCTCACTCTCTAAGAGCTGTTCGGCAGCTACTGTGCGATGACATGGTGCATTGTCGTCCATGAAAAGAAACTGCGGACCCATAGCGCCTCTAAAAAGACGCACATATGGAAGAAGAATCTCGTTACAATAACGGGTCCCGTTGACTGAACCTGCGTCGAAGATGTGAAGATCTGTATGACTACCAAGCATGATGCCTCCTCAAACGAGAACACCGCCACCTCCATACCTGTCCCTTTCAATGATGTTCGAGGGATGATTGCGGCTTCCCCGCTCTCTCCAGATGAGTATGCGATGAGAATCGCTACTCAGACTGAATCTGCTCTCATCTGTAAAGAGTACTCGTCCCCATTCATTGTCTCTCCAATTCCGGTATTCCCGGCACCGCAGAGAACGCCTTCTCCGATGGGCAGGCGTTAGAGGTACACACCGTACAGGGCGTCGTGCAAACAGACCACCACCGTGCAGTCTTCTGGCCACGGTAAAACGCGATATCGGTCGTCCAGTCGCCTGTGTCGTGTGTCTAGCGATTTCTCCCGCTGTCTGCCGCCTGTTTCTTCTGGCCTGTAAGGCAATATACCGGTCATCTGCGGGTGTGGTTCCTCGTGGACGACCACTACTGAACCCCCGGGTAGCTGTTCCTGTAGTTTGAAATTGTCTCCAAAGTCGTGAAACGATGCTGTGAGCAATTCCGAACTCTGCAGCCACACTTGTCACACTGCGACCTTCCTCCAACTTCCCAATTATTCGACCTCGGGTAAAAGCATCCAGATGTCGTCTAACAGATTGATTATTCGCCATTTCTCGCTGAGGCAGCAACTCGGTGTGATTTTAACTGCTATACGGTGTGCAATCTCTTTGCCAGAAATACTAATCTTACACCGACAACATGCTTTACTACTCAGACACTCCCCCATTACGTCTACCTGCATATCTGCGCATATGCTACCGTAAATCACCTCACTTAATCTCCTGATCGGTCTTTCTGTCCGCTCTGCCTCTTCGTTCAGCTAATATGCTAATTTTTCGACTGCGTCCTTAATTTTTGTACACCAGTGTATATTACATTCGCTGACAAAAAAGGAAAGTTTAAGTTTAATGTGATGATTATAAAATGTGCAAAAAATTATGAAATGTAAAAAAAGAGCCTGTTTTGTTTGAACAAAGAGTACTTTAGAAACTCGCTCAAATCTTCGACAAGCATGAGGTTGTGACAACCTTTTCCTAATTCACCCAGCAAATATTCCAAGCTTTCCAATATTAAATTTTCATTCATGTAAAAACCCTGGAACTCAAATCTTTTTAATACTTTTTACCCATACAATGCAAAATACTGCTTAAAAAGCTTGATCTAAAAGTAGGAATAACTGCGCATTTTGATATCTCGTTCATTAACATCAGAGCAAAGCGTAGCTGTGTGTGTGGGGGGGAGAGGTAAACTGTCTCCGTTCGCAGCATAATGACGAAAGAAATTTTTATAAACATTCTTGTTTTCTGTTGTTCAGTTCTTCTTTCCAGAGTGTCATTGTTGTCTAAATTATTTTACATTTCCATTATTTTTATACCTAATTATTTTGACATGAAATGGTTTCCATGTTCAAAAACTGGAAACTTTCTAAAACATGGCGGATTCTTCTTGTCAGGAGAGGGCGCCACCAGAGAGAACTGATCCAGTTTTGGGTACATAGTTTAACATAGCGTTGGAGACAGGAAAAATCCTAAAAGATAGGGATTTTTCGATAGGGGAAAAAGGGATTTGAACAGGAAGAATCCTAGATTGTTGAATCGGACCGGAAGAATCCTCGCGTAGAACACAGACATAGCGTTCGAGACAGGAAAAATCCTAAAAGATAGGGATTTTTCGATAGGGGAAAAAGGGATTTGAACAGGAAGAATCCTAGATTGTTGAATCGGACCGGAAGAATCCTCGCGTAGAACACAGTAGTGATGCGAATCTGTCAGAGAATATGAAAGGAATATAACTTGGTATTTCTTGATAGAACAAGGTTTCTATTAGTTTTTAAAAAAGTTTGTGTTTCATAATTTTCTAAATAATTGATTTTTTTGGATGATTAAATTCAATTTTATCATGTTTATGAGGTTTGAAATAGTATTTAGTTCTATTGATTTTAAAAGAGAATTTTAAAAGTATTTCAAGCATTTTTGGAATACTTTTCATTTTCATACAAAATTGGTAAAAAAAAAGGTGTGTGTAAATTCATTACCAATAAATACTTCTTAAGGTGATTTTCACAGAAGTTTCTATGACAGAACAAAGGTTTTAAAAGTAATTAGCTAAAAAGTATTTCATCAAAGTTGCATTTAAAGCTCTTCTAATTGCTTAAAAACTAAATAGATAAATTACCATATGTAACAGTTAATAGCATAAAACTCGATATACTGTCCTTTTTAAACATTGTAATTAGTGTTGATATAAAATTTTAAATTTCTAGCATTAATATTTTCATAAAAGAAAATATTATCCTATGCAAGTGCTTCAATGTAATGTACCAATGCTTGCAATAAATCCATAATTTTCAACCAACCTAGTTAGTGCAAAAACATTCATCTTGCTTATAAAAACGGAATAACAGGAAGAATAATACTAGAGAGAAGGTACAGCAAGATTCTAATTTAAAAAGTGATTCATTATTCTTTAGTAAAAAACAATACGGAATTAGATCTTAAAACAATGTTGATGTTCAAATAATAATCGTTAAATAATGAGGGGGAAAATACATACCACCAGCCAAAGAAAATTCGTTTTTCTCAATCCAAAATTTTACACGGTCACACTCACACTACTAACATGTGAAAAACAATATTCAAAATTTTTCCCTTTTGCTAGTGAGGGGAATTTTCCCTGTCCCTCACGATGTCAGCGCCCCCTGGTGATTTCAGTTACTTTAACAATAGGATTTTTCCTGTCGCTATTGGCTTTACATAGTTTATTCTAGATGGGACAAATTTTTTCAGAAGTTTGAACTAAAATAACGCTGTTCTGTGTGGCCCTATGCAAGTTTTTTGATGTAGTTAAACAGATACTTACAATTTGACTAAAAAACAGCAGTTGAAAACGTGAATAAGAAACAAAGATAATTATTTTTTAAAAAGACCCATTGATCACACAAGTAAATTTAAATGTTCATTTAATTCCTATAATTTCTATCCGAGTACGGTAACATCCGAAAATCTTTGTAAGAGCAATAAAACAATATTCTCAATTTTTAAAATTATATATCAAATTTTAATACTGTATTTTAATTGATTATATATATAACAGAAGGTATTTCATGTACTGTGCGTTTATTTGGGACTCTTCATTTCAATTAATTCAGTGATAGCTTTATTTATATAAAATGTCTTTTTCAAGAGTGTTATCTCGCACATGTTTTCATTATCGAAGTTTGTTTACTCGAAATCAATACTCGGCTGTCAATTTGCTAAACACAAATTCTCGTGTTTCAAATAGGTTGTTAGATAATAAGGCAAGATTTTTTTATACTGCAGGTGAGTGATATATTGTAAAATTAATTTTCATCCCTTGAATAATTCTTCAAAAATGTAAATTAATCTTATTTTCTGATGAGCTCTTTGAATTCCAATAGGAATTTACCCAAAATTAATTCAATCTAGATTAATACATTGTGTAAATCACAGTGTTAATCATTAATCAATGTGACAATCATTAAACATTAATATTACAAAAGAAAAGATCATTTTGTTTCATAAGCTGAATAAATTTGAAAAACAATAAGTAAAGTTATTTTATTTTTTATTTCAAAAGAAAATATGGTTAAAGTGTAGTGTGGGGGGGCCCTTGGCTATGGCAATTTCTTTTGTCGACCAAAATCGATCACCAAGCTATAGGTATCCGGAAGCCAGAATGAATTCGTTATCTCACCATAATAACTATATAAAAGTTGCCAAATCCAAAGCCCCCCCCCCCTATTCTACACTTGAGCGGAAAATATTTTTGCAACAAATGAAAATTTTATGTTAATCAAAGATGCATGCATGGATGCACTTAAAAAACAATTGGCTTGTATAATTTTAGAAACCATGCATTTCTAGGAAATTTCAATTTCTCTGGATTGATTTTATACTTTTATTTTAATTTAAGCTATTGAAATTTTAAACATTTTTTTTCGTTTATAAATTATATTACTCCTTTTTTTTCTTATACTGGTATTTTTTAAATGGTATTTTTATTTTAAGTTAAAAATAAATTAAATTTGAATTTTATCACAAAAATTAATTTTTTAAACTATTTTTTTATTATATTCAGAAATTAAAGTAATTTTATCCTATTTCAGGAATTTCAATGGCAGAAGAAAATAGTAAAAGGTATGTAGCATTTTATATATTTTTTTCATAATGTTTTAGCTTGCTTAGTTTGGTTTTTTTTAATCTTTTGGGATATATGCTAAACAGTATTTTTTTCTTAGTCAAAAAAATTTAATAGTTTTGATTTGTTAAGAATACTATAAAAACAAGGTTTTTTTTATAAATAGGTTTATGGGATTTTATGAAAACTACAATAAAGATAATGAATTTCAACAAATACAAATTATATTATTAAACATATGTTGAATCTTTAAAAAAAACTAAAATCTAACACTGTTTTTTATTGCAAAAAGATTTCAATTCATAGAGTAGGTTTGGTAGTATTTGCTTTGCATAGCACCACAAAATGTATATGATGCTAATTTTTCTGCATAGTGCAGTAGTTGTAATAAAACAAAAACCAAGAAATGTGTGTGTGTGCATTTCAGTTATGAAAAAATAGGATTTTTAATTTTAATTTGCTTTGAAATTGTTGAATCCCAGTTTTTAGTTGTAAAATTATTTTATCATATAACGGTTTCTTATTAATTTCTTTTACTTATGTTTAAAATATTGAGGAAAGTCAAACCTTGTCAATATTTTTAAAAAAAAGTTTTATGTATAAATATTTTCAATTTGAAAGTAGCTTGCAATTTAGATTTCAAAATTGGTACAGAATAAAAACCACATCATATTTTTAAAAAAAGTTCTAACTTATATAAATGCATTTATAATAATTGAATGTTCTTTAAAATAGTCTTTTTCTCTAACTCAGTATCTAGATACATTTTTCTTTTATTTGAATAGACTTTCCATTTTTTTAATTAATTTTTTTTCTTAATGACTTTTAAAAAATTCAGTCAACATTTTTTAGAATATCAAAATAAGTTTCATGTTTTTATTTTTAAAAATGTTAGTTTGAAATAAAGAATTTTTAATATGTTATTTTCTAAAGCACTTTTCATTAACTCATCAAATCTTTTCTAATTAAATAATACTGAAACTGCAAATGATCCTGTAGATTATTTGATTGTTATTATTGGTGTATACTGAATTATATTTTATATTATAATAAGTTATGCAAAAAAATATCTTAAATAGCTAGATATATCCATCACAAAGTTGCTCTTGTAACCACTTAAGTTTCTAGAACTGCTGTTGACTTGTTTAGGATTTAATTACTTTTTGGTAAATGAAAAATACCTAACTTTTTTATAACTAAGATTTCTTTAAAAAATAATTTTACAATGTTAATTTTTAAAATTGCAATTAGAATACACAGTTATCATTCTTAAAAAAATAATTTAGAATGCACACATTTCATAAAACCTATTGAACAATTTTGTTTGATTTTCCCTGTGTTGTGAATTCTTTATTTGTTAGGTTTGAAAGAATTAAAATATTGGTACTTACATATTATCACAATAATTATCAACCTTCAAGATAACTCGGCAAGTTGACAACCCCAATTTCGCATGTGTCGTATGCGCTGAATTTGCAATCATGTGCTTCATTTTATATAATGTCGTCAATAGGTTGCAATAATACGTTAGTACCAAAATATTTATATTTTTTTGTTATACTGCATAATTATATTTATTTCTTAAAATGAAGGTTACTTTTTTTTAGGATATTAAATTATGTAGAAGTATATCCTTTGACATGAGTAAAGTTAAAATATATATATACATTCTAATTATACAAGTATGTTATTAGTCCTAAAATAATTCAAATGTAAATGTAATTTATGTATAAATGTCATATTCTTGCAATTTATAAGTATACATTGGAGATGAATAAAATTATTTGAATGAATACTTTTGATCTTTTGGTTTCATTATTTTTATGTACACTTACTTCAAAAATAGGTACTTTTTGAATACTTCAGATTAGAAAATACTAGCAAATATATTATGTTTTTGGCATTTTTTAGTTTAAATGTTACTCTTTAAAATACAATCCCTTGTAGCCTTTTAATTTGGTTTTGTTTATTGTGATCAAATAAAGAAATTCAATGTTTGCTTGAAAACTAATTTGACTGTTAGCAGAACATCGCCTTATAATAAAATTAGAATACTGAATAAAAGATATTTGATTTTTGTTTTAAAATTAATATGTATTTTTGTGTGTTGTTTTTCTAGGGTAAAAATTAGTTTTGTCATTTTCGAAACTGGTGAAAAAGTTGAGGTTGAAGGAGAAATTGGTCAGAACATTCTGGAAGTAGCTTTAGCAAATGACGTGGGCATGCTAGGTAAGAGTCTAGGGAATTGTAAAACAATTTCTTTTTTAGTTCTCTTACTGTGAGTAAAAATTCTGTAGAATAGTGTTGAATTATTTTAATTATTATTATAGTTGTAAAAAATTAATTTTTTGAATTTTTCATCAAATTGCTTTTTTTTCCATAAAGAAAGCTTAATGCATCTTCTGGAGGGGAAAAAAACAGTAAAATTAATTTGAATAATTTTTACTGACTCTTGATTTTCAAACTTTTAAATTGTTTGCCATTGTAGAGGTGGAGAAAAGCATAAAATAAAGATTCCAACTATTATTATCTTATTGTCAATTATCTGTTATTACTTTATTCATTGTGTTGTTTCTAAAACCTTGCCTTTAGGCATCTACACTATTAAAATTCGAAGGTAAACAAACGTATGTATGTATCTATCTATCTATCTATCTATGTGCGTCTATCTTCTCACGAACAGCACCACGCAGAAAGTCGCGGAAGGTACCAAAAGATCGGGAATTTTCCGGGGAAGCCGTATTGCCTATTTATATTCCGATATTGTAATTAGTTAAAAAGATATTAATTAAAAACCTTAAAACGCCGAATTGTTTTACTCCTGCCGGTTGCTTACTTGGCCGAACTTCCCTTCCGTTTCGGCCGAGCGGTAATCTTACGTTTTCCACCATATTAAAATTGTCATCTGATTTTCGGTGTCGAAATTAGACAAAAAATAATTACAGAATCGGAAAGATCATTTATTTCGCCACAACACGGTGTAATTTTTTTTGTAAAATAACGATATTTTCTATTTTTTTCGAATTTTTTAAAATAGTGTTAAAACTGATGCGTTTTTATGAAAATTATTTCTAAATCGTTGGGTATGAATTACTTTTCGTGTTATTAAATCGATATTCTACACTAATTAACTTCAAGCCTTTCTCTTTTAGATCCATTCATTTAAAAAATAAAATTCCCAAAACTTTTTTTTTATAGAATTTTTAAAAAGTAGTCTTAATTTTTACTTCACATTGAATAACTTCGTCATTTATGAAGATAATCTCACAAAACCTTTTTTCCGTGTGTACAGTAATATTATCCGTAACATATACGAAGATTGAAAAAATTGCTTCAAAATTACGGATTAAAAAAAAAAAATTGTGATTTTCGTAAACTTATGTTTTTCTGAGAAATAAATTAAAAAGTAGTACTCTGTACATTTTTTATTTCAAAGTACGTTATTTTTGCAAATAGTTGGTGATGTTTGAGAGCATTAACGTAAAAATTACGCCCTTAAAATAAAGGTAATGATTTTTTAAAATAATTTAAAATACGCTATTTTACATTTAGCCAAACATTGGTTAACTGTCTGGTGGCGGAGTGCTGAGAGCTCCGCTACACTCAAGACTATAACTGCAGCACTGCCGTGCGCGGTCAATGCGAAGGATGATGTCCGCCTCGCAGAAACCCGCCGGTCGCCTTTTTTCATACTTGAAAATAATTAATAAGTTAGTTTTTTATAATATACTTTTTTCGCAGATACGTGTTTAAATAATTTTAACACAGAGTGGAATGAAAAACTATAAAATTAAAATTAAAAAAATTAAATGTTTTTATCAAATAGTATTTTTTTCTTTTTGAATGTTTTTTTCAGTGAATGTTAGCATATAACTAGGTTTTCCCCCAAAAGTGGATTTTTAACACTTATATATGTTTAATCAAACATCCAAACGTTTCAAGAGCTATCTGTAGAATTTTTTTTATTAGTATTTAATGATAATGGATTTAAACTAATATATTTTTTTAAAATTAAAATGCATTCAATGCATTTCTGAGATTCATTTAAAATATTTATCAGTATCGAAATTTTTGTTCTCTTTCATAAAACTTATAGTTTACTTTAAAATAATGCGTAATTGCATGAAACTTTTTTCCCCGTGTCGAATATTTCAAAAAATTCTCACAATTTTACTTCAAGAATTAAAATAGTAGTGAAATTTTTAATTTGAAAAATTTATACTTCCTGTCTTTTTTTCAGCACACAACTATTTTTAAAAAGGCTACAGTTTCGTTTCCGGGAAAAAACTATTTTTCTTTAAAGAATTTTATAGAAAAAAAACTTTTTTTTTTTTTTTTTTTTTACAAAACAATGCTGTTTTGCATATTTTATGATTTTTTCTCTTCCCGTGTGTCGATTTCGCTTAAAAATTACGGATTTTAAAGATTTCTTTTTGTGATTTTCATAAAATAAAGTTTTTGCGAGAAATCATACAAGCATTATTTTTGTAACCTTTTTTCTTTAAAAATTATTGTTGTTTCCAATCAATATGTGAAAACTTGGAATTTTCAATTAAAAATTGAGCCCTCAAAAATAATGAAAACTTTAAAGACATTCTAAAGGCTTTGCGCATGCGCGAGAATCATTATTATTCCCCCCCCCCCTCTGTTTAACGCTCAGCGGCCAAGGTCAAACTTGCTGTTGCAATATTTTTTCCGTTATTGAAATGTGAGTGAGGGATTTTTAAAAAGTCGCACTGTTCACCTACTCCAGAGTTTTTTGGCGACGGACTTCGAAATTTTCAATTTAAAACTTTTAAAATCAGGGATTTTAAAAAAAAGCCAAAAACTTTTTTGAACAAATTTTAATAAAACACTCAAAATACTTAAATCAATCATTTAATAATTTCTTCTTTTATAAAGGTAATTGCATGAAACTTTTTTCCCCCGAGTCGAATATTTCAAAAAAATCCTCACAATTCTACTCCAAGAATTAAAATAGTAGTGAAATTTTGTAATTTTAAAAATTTATACTTTCTGTCTTTTTTTCAGCATACAACTATTTTTAAAAAGACTACATTTTCGTTTCCGGGAAATAAAAAATTGCAACGAAAGAATTGGAAAGTGAGTGGGTGATTTTAAAATTCACCCTGTTTGCCTATTCGAAAATTTTTGGTGACGGACCTCGAAATTTTCAACCATTCTCAAGTGACGAGAACGACACCTGAGCTTTCACCCATCTTTAATAATTACCACACCACACCAACGCAAGAACAAATTTCGAAAAAGGGATTTTTTATGACATAGTTAGAGAAATCACTCACATTGCGCGCATACACACACACACACAAGTGCTATCGGCCTGAAGGAAACACGAAATTTCCATGGGGATGAAATTATTCACTCAGGAAAAGGAAAGAATTGGAAAGTGAAGTGGGTGATTTTTAAATTCGAACTGTTTGCCTATTCAAGGGTTTTTGGTGACGGACCTCGAAATTTTCAACCATGCTGAAGTGACGAGGACGACACCTGAGCATTAACCCATCTTTTAGAATTACCACATCACACCAACGCAAGAACAAATTTCGAAAAAGGGAGTTTTTATGACATAGTTAAAGAAATCACTCACATCGCGCGCATACACACACACACACACACAAGTGCTATCGGCCTGAGGGAAACACGAAATTTCCATGGGGATGAAGTTATTCACTCGGTAAAGCGAAAGAATTGGAGAGTGAGTGGGTGATTTTTAAATTCGCTCTGTTTGCCTATTCGAGGGTTTTTGGTGACGGACCTCGAAATTTTCAACCATGCTCAAGTGACGAGGACGACACATGAGCTTTCACCCACCTTTAATAATTACCACACCACACCAACGCAAGAACAAATTTCGAAAAAGGGAGTTTTTATGAGATTGTTAAAGAAATCACTCACATCGCACGCCCGCACACACAAGTGCTATCGGCCAGAGGGAAACACGAAATTTCCACGAGGGTGAAGTTATTCAGTCGGTAAAAGCCCGTGCAACGCAGGGCTAAGCGGAGAGGAAAGAAACAAAGAAATCAAAATAATTTCGGAAAATAATATTGGAAGTGCTGAATTTGTGAAGTTGAGTGAATATTAACGTCCCACTGTTCAGCAACACGAGGCCTTTTGGGGACGGTCCGCGTAATTTTGAACCATGGTCAAGTGACGCGGACGACACCTGAGCTGGCACCCCCTCTCATAACTACCACACCACACCAACGGGAGGACGTTTGAGCTCTCGACATAATTTATGTGCATTTCTCCCCTACACGGCGGGTCTTCAGTGGTACTAGGATCGAGAATTTGCGAAGAGAAGGGAAAATGTTAAGCAACAAAGCCATGACACGCACTCACGGGACATGCATTCACATCGTACGCGTGAAACCCCACAAAAGTGTTGGCGTTAGACTAAAAGGAGGAAATTAACATGGGGATTAAGTTATACCCTCGGTATAAGCCCGTGCAACGCCGGGCCATGAAAGCTAGTATAGAATATTATTTGTAAATAGTATTGAACAAAAAATTTTTTTTTTATTTTTAATCTGGAAGTTTATGATTACTTATAGCATCATAAAAAAGAAGAAATTATTATTATAATTAAGAGATATGCTCTTTTTTAAGCTTTGCTGTTTGTATTGTGAAATTTCTTTCATAATGCTTATTGACTAAGAAAATTTTGGTACTTGTAAAATTTGTATCATTGATAATTAATAAGCTTTCCTTAAATTTGGGTTAATTTATATTAAAACTTTAACTTTTAAATGGTAGTTTCCAAATTTTTATTTATGTACATATTGGTAAAAAAAAAAATAGTTCATGCAAATTGTCTTTGATAAAATATGTCCATTTAATTTTTTTGTAAAAAAATTGTTACTCTTTATTTTTAAATGATACACTATTGTACTTTTTTGATTTTGTGTTATACTTAAAAGATTACATGTTAATCATATTTTCATGCTTAATTTTGAATTATTAAATTAGAATAATTTACATTTGATCTTTTAAGAAAGCATTAATTATTTATTTACTTGAAATAATTTAATACATTATAAATGTCTATTGATATCTTCTCTTGTCCCTTCCCTCCTGAATGCATGCAACTGAAGGAATTGTAAGTTTTTTATTATTATTTTCTTTACCAAATATTTACTATTAATATTAGCTCTCTTTAGTACTAATAAAATTAACATGTATATATGCTCTTAATAGACCACATCACTTGCTAACTAGTAATAGGAGTGTTCTGTATATTTGACTCTATTTGATGGGAATGTAATTATGCGATTCAAATTTATATTTTTTAGGATCATGTGAAGGATATGTCAGGTGTACAATATGCCATGTTTATGTTGATGATAAAAGTAAAGAAATACTTCCCAGAGCAACAGAAGAGTAAATAAGTTACTTATTTTTTTATTTATCTCCTCTAGTATTTAAATGGCATTAATGAAATAAATTTTGTAAATGCTTATTAGTTTTTAAAGCTTTCTAAATAATGCCAAGGTAGGCAATTGTTTAGGCCCAGGGGAACTTTGTGGAAGCGGAGATTATCAGAGGATCTCAGCTTTTAAAACAAATGCTTTAATGAGTTAATGTTACATTTCAGAAATTGTACAAACTTTATCACAAAATCAATAAATATATATTAAATAATGACATTTTTTATTCAAGTTATTTATTGTACTTATTTCATATAATCTATAATTGTAACGACATTTAATTTTGGAATCAGATTAATGAGACCAGCCCTATCGCTTTTTATAGTTTTCTTTGAAATCACTTCATCAGCTTGGGGGGGGGGCTTATAATTTGGGTCTGTATAATTTTATGTGCTTCCACATTTATGCGCGAACAATCCCTTTTGTGGCAATGACATATTTAGTACATTTGATTTCTCAAATACATCGCTTACAAACATCTCCTATCTCTACTACTCACAATTTTTGTTAGAAAATCTTTATATATCTTCTTAATATCCAGGATTAAGAGGATTTGATTTTGCAATGTCTTTTTGTCCTTTTGAAGCAAATTAAATCATCCTACCTGCACATCTTTTAAGAAAAGATTTGAACTGTCAACAGTAGAGTACTTTTATTTTGACTGTGTTCACCACTCTAACAATAGAATATATCACATGTTTTAAGTCCTATGCTACCATACAAAGGCAATGACCCAGTGAGAAAAGCAATGAAAAGAAGAGGTATCACTTCCTGTGTTGTGTGCTTGCAACTTGTTTTTTAAACCATACCTACATTTTTTCCCTCCTGAAAGCTCTAGTTCCCTTTGTTGTTATGCTTGCCATTTGGTTCCTGGACAAACCATTTTTCTCCTGACTGTTCACAGTGCATTTAAGCAAGTCTTAACCAGTAGTTCTATTTTTCATTGATTGTAGCCCAAGTAATTCCTCTGTAATTAATTTTTAGTAATTCAACAGATAAGAATGAGTAGTTATGCATTGTCTTCATTATCGGTGCTCTTATCCAGTGTCAAAGAAACCAAACAAAATCCTTACTCTTTGTCTTCAGCTGTTCTGTGAGTGTGTCATCAATTGAATTAGTGTGGGGTGTTGTAATTCTTTTTGACAAAAAATTGCTTTCAAATTTTGTTCTCACTTCATGACAATATGTTTGGACACCCCATCATATACTGCTTAATGAACTTTCCATCTGAAAAAGGCTTGTTGCATTTAGTAAGGTTATAGGGTACCATGAAACTTGCTTCTGGTATGCTATTTTGTAGTTTTGATTGCTTCACAAGTTATGTTTGTTGCTTCTTCTACTTTTTTACACTCTCTGCATCTTTATTTTGCATTCCTTTTTGAAAGATTTGCAGCCAATTATTTGCTATGTTTTGTTCATGGTGTTTCAGAATGTATTCTTTAAATACAGCTATTAGTTCCTGACACATTCTGCTTTGTTATTTATGTTACCTAGAAATATTTGTTTGAACATTCCTCATTAAACACATAACATTCATCACTGATTTAGTATTTTTTTAAAGGTTCATGATTTCACTAAAGTTGGAAATTTATATATTTTTGGTTACACGTAGAAAATTGAAATTAATCAGATCACAACTAGAAAAGCGTTTTGCATGCATGTTGATACAGGTCATTTTAGTAAGAAATATATTAATCTCATACAAGAGAAGGAAAGTTGATTTTTCTGATTGTCTTTGCAGACCACAAAATTTTTTAGTTTTCCATATTGACCCACATACTACTATTTATCCACCCCTGTCTTATACATATTCTAGAATTGAATTGAGAGTCTAGCCATACTGTTATGCATTGTTTTGAAAATAAATGAAAATTTCATTATAACTAGATTAAATTGCATTTAAAATATAACCAAATGAATAGAAACATATATGCTATGCATACTTTTAAATATATGTGCCACAGTAATGAATATCTAATAAAAGGAACATAAAGCTACCATTTAATCTATTCTCTATACAAATTATAAATATCAAGTGTATTTCTTTCTCTCTCTATAAAAAAATTTTCTGGATGCTGTAATAAATTTATTTATACATATGGTATTGTTAGTAAAAATGGGTTGTACAAAGTTGAATTTATTGGAAGAGGGGTGCCAAGAACAAATTTTGTGAAAAAAAAGGACAATTGAAGAAAGTGTACAAATGATAAAAATTTTTAAAGAAGATATTAGTTGATAATTTCCATCTAGAGCAGTTAGAAAAACTTTGATTCAGATGGCAAATTGAAAACTTAAAATCCTCAATGGTTAGAAAAACAGAACAACATTAATACATGTAAGTTACAGTTTAACTGAGAAATGAGTATGAACAGTGGTATAATTTGTAAAATGAGGATTGGTCCACTGTTAAGGGGACATGGGGTACCCTCCTCCTCTCCCTCCCCTAGTGTTCATTTAATTTTGTGTGGTGTAAATTTTTTTTTTATATTCAAGATGTTTTGAGGAATTAGAAAACTTTTTATATTTTATTTTAAGGTCATTAAGGAAATTGCTAAAATTCGACTTTTCTCTGGTTCTTATTTGTACTTTCATTTAAGTTGTGAATTAGTAAAGTTCATGAGTAATTTCTATGCATTTTATTTTTGTGATGTTATGTACTATTTTCTCCCTAAGATTCCTTATTCTATTAAAATATTTACCATGTTTGCTTTAAAAAGAAATATTGTATTTGGAAATTTTAATCCAAATTTTTCTTCATTTTAAGATTATTATTTTGATAACATAAAGATTTTTTCTTCTCTGACATAAAATTTAATTTAATGTACTTTAATTTTTATTACAGAGAATGTGATCTTATAGATAGAGCTCTAGATCCAAAGGAGAACTCAAGGCTAAGTATGAATGATACAAATACTTTAATTAAAGCTTGGATATCAATAAAAAATTTTTTTTATTATTAAATATGTGAGGAGAATCCATGTAATAACATTGTAGCATTGCATTAACAACTTAATACTGTGTTATATATGATAGATAAAACTTTTTGACTGTATGACAACTGAGGGTTTTTTTTTTTACATGAACATCAAAACTTTGATTCATTTATATTTATTTTTGAAGCATGGAAAAATAATCTCTTTAATATTAGTACAAACAGGAATTATTTGGATTTACCTATTTGAAGTCACTTAAATTTATTTTTATTTTTAAAATGTCTTGTAGAGATATTTAATGAAAAGCTGTTATTTTCATTATAATTTTTCTTTACTTGTATAATTTTTAAAGTCTTATTTAACAGTTAAAAGCTCAATTTTTGTTATGATAAAAAGGAGATATTACGTTAATGTTTTTTGCTGTGTGATATGTTGTGCCTTTAACATTTGATATATGATACCAAATATAATTTCTTGGAATGTAAAACCTCAAATCCTTAATTATTTTGTTTGCTATTCCTTAAGTTAAAATGATTTCGAAATTAATTTTTACCTCTTTTTTGTTAATTTTTTTTCCTAAATATTTTATTCTAAAGATATTTTTAATTTAAATAATTCAATAAAGCTGTTTGTAAAAATTGTTTTTTACATTTATTCTGTCTCAACTTTAGAAAATCACTTTCTCATTTAAAATTGAATTGTATTATGTAAATTTGTATTTATTTAGGGAGATTTAATAGATTTTTTTTTCTTACACAAATTGAGAAGATTGAAAAATTAGTGTACAAAAATATTTAAAGTCAGCAGATAGAATGGGGAGACATGGTTGGTTTGAGGAATAAAGAAAGGTTTCAGTTTTTTTAAATATATTTTTAATTAATAGTTGATTAATGTGTTAGGTTATTGTTTATGAAATGAAGTGTTATCCCAACTTTTGATAGTCATTTTCTCATATAAATTCAAAATTTATCTGAATGTACTCACTTACAAAAATTTAATACTTGAAGTTTTTTTGTTACAAAATTAATTAGTGGTGGAAAATATTGCCTTTTCTTTTAGAAAACAAAAGGCGGTAATTAGAAGTCAAGGGGAAAAACCCAGAAAATAACTAGTAATAATTTCTTAAATTGGAAAAGGTTTATTTTATTTTTCAGAATAATGGAAAATTAATACTTTATATTTTTACATACTTTTATTCATGTGTCTGTCTATACAGTTTGTATATCAGATATAACTTTAAGAAATAAAGAAATCCAACTTCTGAATTATTTTTTATTTATTTTATCAAAAGTTGACTGTGCAAGATTTTGTGTTCCATTCATCATTACCAAAAATCATTGTATTAGAAATTTTATAATGTGTTAAATATGTTTTGGATTGTAATTTTTCGCCACCAATAATAAATAACTCTGTATTGAAATATTTCTGAAATACTCTTGTTTCCACATCATATAGGTTGCCAGTGTATATTAAGTAAAAACCTTGAAGGGGCAGTTTTTACTTTGCCATTAACAACAAGAAATGTGGAACTTGAGGACTCTAAGAAATGATGGTAGGTGTACATTTTTTGAGAAGGAAAATTATTTACTGAGAGAATTAGCATCTAATTTCTTTAAAATTTTCATTATTGTAAGATAATTTTTTACTTTTATGGCAATTGTATCTTATTTTATTAAAATACTGTGAGATGATAAAAATGCAACACCAAAAAAAGTGACCAGAGAAGGTTTTAAATTGCTGAAATGACACAGCTTAACAAGTAATGTAAATGATCCACAATACATTGTAGCCTCACATTTTCATACATTAGGGGAAGAAACTGACAGATTCCTCAACAGTTAAGCTACTCTCTGGTAAAAGAAACCAGTTAGTGGAGCTGTTTATCATGAAAAGTAACATATTGCAACAGTGATCAAGCTTTCAAGAGTTTATGTAATCAAGCTCAAGAGATCAAGTTAGTTTGTCCATTATGCCAAAATACAAAGCTACTTATACCCACATCTATAATATACTGGTTCTAGAGAAGATGATTAGAAGAGGAGTATGTTCCTCTTTTGTGAAAGTTGTGATTGCTACAAGACTTGCACCAATACACATGGGCCAAATCATTGAAGGCCGTACAATTCAATTCTTTTGAGCTATATCAGCATGTACAGGACATTTTGAATGCTTCTATATCAACAAGAACCATTATATACTGGTTGATTCTTGCAGCTTTGTACTCATAGTGCCTCTAAAAACATTGCCAACACTCACTCCCCCAAATACCAATTCTTCTGCTTACAATGATGTCAGGCTAGTCTTTGTGTTTTTTGGAATGAGAGGGTCTTCAACTTATTAATAATTTCATCTGATGATGTCTTTTTCTCCTGATTGTTATTAGTTTTTAAACACATGTTTGTAGTGTTGCATTTTTAATGTCATTTATTGTATTAATCATTATTTAACAATATTTTTGAAATAATATTAGGTTGATGAATAGATGTTTTGAAGTCAGTGAACATATTCGAATATTAGAGCAATCTTTATAAACCAAAATAACACCACTGAAATATAAATGAATTTTTTTTCCTTCGAGATAGCAAGTTCTTTAAAAGCAATTTGTGGTATTTGATTTGTAAAAATTCTTTCATTTGCCTGTATGTTTGAATAAATTGTTATGAATAATAAAATTTGCGGAAAAGGAACTGCAGGAATGCAAGTTTATACTTGTTTAGTACGATTTGGCTCGGTTCTACCCCAATTTTGAGGGAGAGCACCCTGGGAGTGGTCAAGGGCCTCCCACCTCTCAGCCCCTTCCACCAACCTCATGAGAGGACTTGTGGCTCGATGGCTATTTAGAGTACCCCATGCTGCGGTGAAGGCACTATACATTTACAAACATCCATGCCTTCTCCGGGATTCAAACCCAGGCCCTATGGCACAGCAGTCAGCATCGCCAACCACTATACCGGATGGGCGACAATAGTTAATATAAATGCATTTAGTATATGTAGCAAATATTTGTATATATAGCAAAATGTAATTTGACTGTCCATTCAAATTATACAGAATCAATTTAATAATCATGTTTTTTTTTTATTATTTGGATTTGCTTTAAAGAAATAATTCAAATTAATGAACTATTTTTTATTAGTAAGCTTGAAATTCTTCTATATTTTCTTGATTTTTAATATTTTTTATTTGCTTCTTTTTGCAGATTGAGTTACATATCAATTTTCTGATGATCAGTGTTTATTGCTTTAAAATGCTGATTATTAAAGCATTGCAAGAAAACTGACTGTTTGAGCTTTCAAAACCTGTTATTCAATGGACACCAGAGAGTTTATCAATAATTTTTGTTATATTTCCCACAAAACTACTGTTTTTTGTTGTTGTTTGTTTTCCCTCATTTTACCTGGATTATTGATTTCAGTCCTTTTTAAAAATATTTTATTTTATTATTTATATTTCTATAAATACTTTGTTAATCTATTTCAAATATGATACAAATTTTGGTGAAAAATTTCTCTGTGGCCTCTGTGAGGGATTTTTATCCACTTGTCTACGTGTTTTTACTTATTATTATTATTTATTTATTTATTAAATCTCTTTTCTTTTACCATTTATATTTATTTATTTCCTTTTAAATTTTTTGAAGGATCTCCTTTCCCTTCAGTTTGTATAGGCTAGTTTTTTGTGGATTATTTTTAGTCCATTTTTTATATTAGTGTGTTGCTTAGGACTATCAAGTACTTTTGTTGCAATATATCAAAATGTTCACACTTTTACCCAAAAGGAAAAAGTTAATGTTTAAAATGTATCTCTGTTAAATTGATTTGATTTGTATATTGTAAATTGAAACATCTCTTCAAGTACCCCAATAGCTGCCTGAAAATAAAAAAATTGTTGTTAAATACATTTGCCAAATACTACGTAAAACTCTGATATTGTATTTGAGATTCTTTCAGGAAAATATTTTAAAAATAGTCATGCTCGACAGGCTTCTGTTCATGGTACTCTCACAACTGCTGGAGTGGCCGTGTTCTTGAGAGACTAATTCTATAGTTCTAAGTTTATATAAGAAAAATAGTTTATTTATGTAAAATTACAAAAATAAACTATTCTTGTAAACATTTTGTATACCATTGCATTTGATATTTTAATTTGAAATTGCAAACCATTAATAAATTGTTAAATTATATATTTTTTAAATTTCATGATGATATTCTGAATTTTTACATGACTAAGAAATAATAATTCCATCTCTCTCTCATATATAAATTGCCATTTTGAATATAAACTATTCATGTGTATAATTGAGTTGTGTGCCAAGGATATTTTAATTAAATATTTGAATTTTTTTATAATGTATTTAATATTTTACTACTAATGTTACATTTGAGAATTAAGTCTAAACATTGTATTTGTAATCTTTGTATGTGTGTACAAAAACTGTACTTGAATACAAATATTTATAACATTTTTTGGAAAGGAATGTATTAGTATGATTGGATAGTTGAAGCATGTACAGAAGGTCATTTGCACTTTATAGAAACGATTTTGATAGATAATTTTTATCGATAAATGTCTATTTGGGGAGGGGCAATTTACTTCCAACAATCATTGGTTCTTAACAATAGCTCTAGCTTGAATTTTCTGTGAAAGTAAATTTTTTCTTAGTACTGCCATGCCAATTTTACTCCATTCCTCTTGAACCATTTTTCTAAGTGCATTCAGTGTTCTTGGATACTGTTTTCATAAGGCTTGTTTTAATAAACTGAAAGTACAAAAGTCCATTGGAGAAGCATAGGGTGATTTTACACGTATTTCATCAAATGTGATACTCTTTATTATTGTTTTTGATTCTTTCTTTGCTAAATAAGTGGTAGTTGACTTAGACATGTGATTAGAGGCTTTGTCCATATTAAGGTCAACTTTACAATGTCTTTTCCAAATAAGACTAGAATTTCTTCATCAAAAATTGGTTCTAAAGTATTCTGTGGGTAGTAGAGTGAATTAATTTTGGTTTGATTTGAGACTTTTAGAATTAATTTGCCATTGTAACAAAATCCTGCAACTATCAGGAATCCCTTTGGGAACTTTTCTGTACACTGACAAAGCCATTTTGTAAGGTCATTCCCATCAGTTGAGCAATAGAAAATTGATCTTCTTTTATTACAGTCACTTAAAATTACTCATGCCTCATCTAATGTTACCATAAATTTCCATTTTTCAGCAGCTAAATGTTTTTCATATAATTTTCTACAATTTGTTTTTTTCAGCAATATATTTTGGCAAAAGCAGATGAACAAGTTTAAACAACTTTTTAAATTTTAATGAATTATTTTACTTACAGTGCTGGAAGACATTCCTAGTTTCTATGCAATAAATCTTTGAGTGCGTGAATTTTCTTTTAGAATCAGAGACTTCACTTTCTTAATAGCTGCCAGTGTTCGAACAGTTTTAGGAAGAGGTTTCATGGTCATGTTTTAATTTTTACTTTCAACTAGAAATTTTTTTCCCTTTTAAATTTAATATATTATAAATCCGTTTTTAAAAATGCAAATACTGAGATTTTTACTCCACTTTATAATATGTTGATATGAATATTTCTCCTTGGAAAGTACAAGCTATCTACCAATTTTAGGAGCCATTTTCAAAATAAATCTTTTTTTACATTCCAATCAAATGAAAACATTAGCAGACAATTATTCAGAAATTGAATTACAAAATTGTTTCCATAAAGTGTGAACAACCTTCGGTATTATAAAAGTAGTTTTTGGTTGTCTGTTTTACTGTTAAAATGTTTTGTTACAAAATAGTTTGAAGAGAAGCATTATCTAATGCATTCTAAAATCATTTCATCTGTAAAAATATATAAATAATTTGAAAAATTATGTAAGCAGAATTGAAAAGAATAACAGAATATTTCCACTGTAAAATTATTTACAAAAGAAAATTTTTGAACCCTGATTTTAAAATTTTGATATAAAATGTGAACTTAAATTTTTTTTATGAAGAAACAACAAATTGATTTATAATTCATTTTCAAATTATGTTTGTAATTGTCAAACAATTTTTGAACTGTGAATGAAAACCTTGAATTCGGATAGTTTTTTATTGTAATAAGTATAATATTTTCCTTACTAAGTAAATTAACTTTGATATTTTAAAGGAATGTTTTTTTAATATAATTCAGATAAGGAAATGCATTTTAGAAATTTTAATTATTTTTATGAAGTTATTGCCTAATTTGTTATAACTTTTCATTCAGTTTCATCAGTTTTTCTCCTTATAAGTAGTATCTTGAGATCCATTGGAAGGTGACAGGGGACCTTGCTAAAAAGGCTCGATTTGTCGATTTGAAATAGTTTTATCTCTCCCAAAAAATTGTAACTATTAGAAAATTGTCCTATTTTGGAAGTACATTAAAGTTTACTATTGACAATAGTTATATTCAAACAAAAATTACATTAAACAAAGTCAGATGCTTAGTTATTGTTTTTAGTAAAATACAGTGTTGAGTATATATATACAAACTCACTCACATTGAAGTACCAAAACTCATGCAATACCTATTAATATTGTGTGGGACCTTCTTTTCCTTACTGAATGCAGCAACTGAATATGTGGCATTGACTCAACAAGTCATCAGACGTCTCTTGAAAAAGTACTCTGTCATGCTGTCCCTATAGCCATCCATAACTGCAGAAATGTTACTAATGCAAGATTTAGTGCATGACATATTCGATTGTGACTCATATATGCTCAATGGAATTCATGTCTGGAAATCAAGGTGGTCAAATCTATTTTGCTGTTATTGTCAAATGTTCCACAAATCATTCACAAATTATTTCTTGATCTGATGTTACTGTCGATCAGGTGGCATAAGCAACAACAACAAATTATTTTTACTTAATGAAAGGTTGCATTGTTAGTCTGGAAATTTCTATCATTGTTTGGGTACATGTTGTTCATGAATGGTTACAAATAGTCTCCAAGTAGCTGAATATAACCTTTTCCGAACAATGATTGGTTCATTTTGAACAAAAGACTCAATCCACATGCTATGTAAAAACAGCCCATGATGTTATGGAGCTACCTCCAGTACACTCAGTACTTTGTTGACAATGATTTGGTTTCGCAGTCACATGGGATCTGTGCCAGTGGTGTATACAGGTGTCTTCAGCATCAAAGCATAATCTCTGTGCTAAAAATTAAAAATCTATTGATCAAAAGAAGAGGTTTGAATCCCCAAACATCACTTTAATGTATGCCACTAGTCTGCTCTATACTTGAATTCTATTATCAGCTCTTACTGACTGGAATATGATGGATTTGACCAGGCAATATTTTTCTAGTTATGCAGAGTTCAGTTGATATGTTCATGAGTACAGCAACCTAGCATGTTTTGGGTAAAGGCACTCAAGCCGGTCTTCTGTTGCCTTATCCCATTAGCACTAAATTTTACTGTATGGCTCTCAAGGAAATATTTATTGAATATCCCTCATTGATTTATGTAGTGTTGTCTGATAATGTTTGTAATTGTACAGACAATGCTGGTCTCAGTGCTTATGTGTTGATCAGCAACAACCAGTGGCGCACACAAGGGGGGTGTGCTGGGGGTCCAGACACCCCCAAAACCCTTGAGTTTTTTTTGATTGATGATAATCCAAAAATATATATAATGTAAAATTTAATTAAGTACTTATAATTAATTAATTTTATTAATTATTGCTAATTATTCATTTAATAATTTATTTTTTACTGTTTTTTGTTAATAAAATCGACAAAATCAGAAGAATCAATTGGTGTTCTCATGAGGTATGATACCAGTTGAGGGACTTTCGATTATGGACTCCTCCCTTGAAAAAAATTTCGTGTTCACTACTGGCAACAACTATTAGATCAAGCATTAGATTATGCACAAGTTAGTGTTCAGTTACTACCTTGTTCTTTGTTGGATATGCCTGAAATTATATATTCTTGATACTGTGCATCAAAGAATGTCGAATTCCCTAAGAATTCCCAAAATGTGGCCCATGCATCTAGCTTCTCTGAGCGTTTCATGTTCAAATCTGTTAATTCTTGTTATGTGGCCATAATCACATCTGAAATTTTTTTCCATGAATCAGTGCTGGTTTAACCTCATTTCGGGCCCTGGACGCAAAAGATCTATGGGCCTCTTTGGCACTGGATGGTCAAAATTTATAACCAGCAAATCTATTGAAGTCCAGCTTATCCGAGCCCGCGTCCCCCTGGGCCCTGCCCCAAGCTCCCAATGGATAAGCTGGCACTGTCATGTGAATCATTTGAATTCAAGTGAAATTCTTGAATACACTACCCATTTATACATTTCTTACATGATGCCACTGTGTAATTTGGATATTTGCATAGTACTATCCCATGACTTTTGGCATCTCAGTATATGTTGTAATATATAACATCCTTGGAATAGATTTGCACTGAATGAAAATTTTAATTTTTATTATATCAACAAATTATTTAAAATTTTTTCATTGTTTATATTTTTTAAAGAACTTTTTATTTAGATAATGTTAACAAATTTTCATGAAGTTTCTATTATGATGTAGTTAGATAGAAATATGTTTTCAAGCAATATATATATTTTTGTATAAAAATATCTTAGAAATATTATTCCTTGATCAGAATGGATGCATATGATTATGGGATTGTTATAACTAACTAACACCTATCGCATATTATATAACTATCTACCTCATATATATATATATATATTTACCATTTTATACTATATATATATATTTATTTTATTTTTATGCTGTTTAATATTTATAATAAACATTGCAAAGTTATATTTTTACTGTTTTGTATTTTTCTATTCTACCATATTCATACCTTAGAAAAGCTGTATTGTGATCTTTCTCTTTTGCTTTGTGGTTTTAACTCAGACTGATGTGAAGTTTATTTAATAAAGTAAAAAACATAAAAATGCACATTTAAATTGTAAAATATCGTCTTGTAAGAAATTTTTTAAATGCATTTATACATAAAGAAATAAGTTTGTTTTTAAAAAGAAACAAACTGGAAATTTATTTAAAAATTACTTGAAAAAAAATAATAATGTTGGAGTGAATCTGGCTACATAAATAATGTTCTGAAATTACCTTCTTGGTGTTATTTGTTAATTAAAAGGACGACATATTTGGTTAGCCAGACAACTAAGAGTACGAACTTTCTAAACACCTTTACCTGATTATCATAAAAACATTACTTTACAAACAAACTTTTTTACAAATTTTATTAACAGTTTTGTTAAATTATTGTAGAGGTTTGGAAAGTTTTGATAAATGCTGTTTTTTCTGCTTTGCTATTTGCTTTTGTTTTATAAATTAATTTTTTATTTTTGTTTGTTTTTTCTATTGGGACTTATATCATTAGTTTCATATTGACTGCTTATGTCAGTTAGATATAAGTAAACTATTTTTATAATGCTTACTATTTGTATCGTAAAAATAAAAAGTTTCTTGTGTTGAAAATTAATACTCCAAACTATTAATACTGTCAAATCTCATTTATTTCACAAATTAACAGGCCAACTAGAGTCCAAGACTCACCTAGTTATAAACAATTTTTTCATGGAACACTGTTAATTAAACAAAACAGAACGAGCACTTCCTTGTTGCCACAGCGTACAAAATAATATACTTTTTCAATATCGTTCAGTTCACGGTGACAAAAAATTAAACAATGATAAATAAATTCACGTGAACAAAATAATAAATTTAAATAATTGTTTTGCTTTTAACATAATAAACTGAAATTTATAAAGTGGATCTCACATCCTCCCACCTTGAGATGTGGAAGTCCCACAGCTCAACAACTATATTAGAGATCCAGCCTTTTGGGAATTTTAACAGTCCGTCCTAGTCTTGTCTTGTTTTGAACAACTGCGTAGTCGATGGAGTTGTCGTCAGAACATTTAGGAATAGCATTCTTCATAGAGGCTATTTTTGTAGATAATGCATTTCTGTGTCAGGTGGAAAAGACGAATCATTAGAAGAGATCTCTAAAGGGAAGACGCGCAGAATTTCTCCGCGAGATGTTCTAAGTTTAATGAGTCGACACACACCGTCTTTCCCTGGCAGAATTTCTGTCACTTTCCCCAGTGGCCAGTCGATTCGATTGGCGTTGTCACTTTTTATGAGAACAATGTCCCCGGGATTTATCATCGAAGCTCTAGTCTTTTCCGGCCTCCTTATCAAAGATCCAAGATATTCGGACCTGAACCTCTTTCGAATGTCCTGTAAAGCTAACCTGTATTTGACACGATGATTGAGACTTTTATGATCTGCCGCATCACAGTCTGGAACACCAGAGTTTTTGATATCCTGAAGGAACATCGCAGGGGTAAGTGGAACAAATTCTGAGTCACATTCGTCGATGTAAGTCAAAGGGCGTGAGTTGATTACAGATTCACAATCACAAATAACTGTTGTCAACTCCTCAAATGCCAAACTTGCTCTTCCAAGTATTCTTCTCAAAAGACTTTTAAGAATACCAATTAGTCTCTCCCACCATCCACCCCACCATGGTGAAGAAGGGGGATTAAATTTCCACTTAATTGGACGAAGAGCATTGTCGCTACAAATGCGGCCCCAATCTAAACTTCTAAGCAAATTGGAAGCTCCGACAAAATTAGTGCCGTTATCACAGTACATGGTTTCACATCGGCCTCTCCGAGCTATAAATCGCCGTAGAGCTAGCAAAAAGCTTTCGGTCGATAGCAATGAAACAAGCTCTAAGTGGACAGCTCTATATACGGCGCATGCAAAAATGCATACCCAAGCCTTCTCTTTCCATCTTTTAAAAATAAAGGTCCCGCCAGGTCAATTCCACAAATCTCGAACACGTTTGCCTGTCGTATTCAATCTTCAGGCAAAGGAGCAGATACAACATTTAGAAGAAAATCTTTTGCAAACGACACATTTTGAGATAACAGAACGCACAGTTTTTCTTCCTCTCAAAATCCAAAAATGTTCTCTCAAAATATTAAGCAAAATTTGAGTTCCAGCATGGTTATTTTTGATATGGTGAGAAAATATTAGTCTTTCGACAACTTTATGATTGGACGGGAGAACAGCTGGTTCACTAAAATCTTCTGTATCCTGACGGAAAATTATTTTCGTCTTGAGCCGTATTATTCCAACGGCATCCTTATACGCACTCAAAGTTTTTAGTTTTGCATCATGCTCATTCACAAAAGATTCCGACTGGACCAATTTTATCACTTGTTTCTCTGCTGCCCTGTATTCTTCAGCATCCAAACTTCCCTTTTTCCTTAGCTAAACATCGCATCTGCAGCTCTTTACAAATCTCAAAATCCATCCCACTAACTTCACAATGCTTTCATATCTTGAAAAGCCCTGATAAAACCAGCCTGCAGATGAATCTTGATTTACAGACACCAAAGCTAATATTGAGCTTTTCCTTTTCTCTTTTAGGGTATCTCATCTTCATCAAACTCATATTCATTGCATGGTCCTTCGTCTTCAAATAAAGTAAGCCATTTTCGCCCCTCCCACCATCTAGTTTTCACTAAAATACTTGCTTTGCATCCTCGGGAGGGTAAATCAGCTGGATTTTCAAAGCCAGAAATATGACGCCAAGAAAAAACTTGGCTAATATTCCGTATTTCTTGGACTCTGTTATTCACGAAAATAGACCAATTTTCATCTTTAATGATCTAGGTAAGAACGGTAGTGGAATCACTCCAATAAAAACATCTAATATCCGTCCATCCAAGAGCATCCAACACAGATTTCGTTAATCTTGCTCCCACCAATGCAGCAAGAAGCTCTAATCTTGGAATTGTAGCAACTTTCAGAGGAGATATTCGTGATTTCGAGGCTAAAAAATGCACCTTTCCACATTCTCCCTCTTGTACAAGATACGTAACTGCGGCATATGCATCTCTATTTGCGTCACAAAAGGTATGAATGGAGAAGTTCTTCATATTTTCTGGATTAACGTTGATCCTGCGAGGAACGGTAACATTTTCCAATACTTTTAGTTCCCTAAACCATTGCAAAAATTCTTATCGAAGGGATCCAGTGATTTCTTCGTCCCATTCCAACGATAATTTCCAGGTTTTTTGTAGCATAATTTTAGGACAAAGCATTACAGGAGATACAAATCCAAATGGATCAAACACTTTGTGAGTAACCGATAATATTGTGCGTTTAGTAATGTTGTCGACATTTACTTCTTTCAACCAGCTGATATTTAGCGAAAAACAGTCTTCAATTTTATTCCATTGAAGGCCTAACAGATCTGTTTTGAAGGATCTTCCATCCTCTGTTAGTGAAGATTCCCAATCCCGCAGAATGAAACCACCTTTTTTTAATAACTCATTAGAAACACTTATCACTCGCTGCAAATCTAATTCACTGTAAACGCTGGTTACAAGATTGTCCACATAAAAACTCTTCAAAAGACAACTAGTTACAAAAGGATCAACGTCAGTATTTTGTTCAAGATGATACTTCAATACAGCTCCTAGTAGAAAAGGACTGCTGCGAACGCCAAAAACTACTCTGGTATGCCGAAAAATCCTGTAGTCTTTGCAAGCCTAATTTGTCCACCATAGAAATCTCAAGAAGTCTCTGTCTTCTCTACAGAGGCTAATTTGCAAAAAGGCTTTCTTTATGTCTGCGATTACACCAATCTTCTTTTCTCGAAAACGCAGCAAAATATCAGGAATGAGCTCAATCAAGTTTGGACCACTATGTAAGGAGTCATTTAGTGACGGATGTCCTTTGAGTCGAGCAGATGCATCAAAAACCGGGAGAATAGGAGTTGTCTTACTAACTTTGATAACAGGTCTGTGAGGTAGATAATTAGCAGGCCAATCTTTCTCTTCAATTGGTACTTCTTCGATAATTCCTTCACGCAGCCATTCGGAAAATATGCCCTCATAACTATCGTACAAATTTTCATGAAATAACTTCTTGGTTGTGGTGTCTAACCTTCTTTTAGCTTGCTCAAAATTATCAGGTAAAGGCACACAGTTATCTAACCAAGGCAAATGAACTTCATAGCGATTATCTTCATTGTACCTAACAGTTTGAAGAAAATTTTCAGTAGTCAAATCCTCTTGCTCCTTTTTAGACAGCTTTTCAATAGGATCCTTGATTCCAATAGAATCCAGTTTCCAGAAGTCCGAAATGTCAAACTCTTTACCGAAAAGTGATGTCACTAACATGGCATTGCTTGTAGTAACTTTACTATCAGGAACTTTCCCTAACAAAGTCCACCCAAGCAAAGTTTCATTGGCTACTAATCCGCATGGTAAGACCCTACACTGACCGATTAAAATCTTTCCAAAAAGATCAGCTCCTATAAACACTTGTACAGGTTGTGGCTTTTCTCCCACATCACTTAATGTTATATCCCTTTCTTGAAGCTCTTTTAACCAAGGCCCGGAGTTCACAGGTGATACATCATTACAAATAGCTACCTGATCCAAAGCTTCAAAGTTGCATGCAAAATTGTTCTTAATATTTTTCAACCTAATTCTGTAACATGTATGTACAAATTCTTTAGATTTAATCCCACCAAACAGTGAATGTACCAGAGTTTCTTTCTTTACAGGAACGTATCCCATTTCTTCGGCAAGACTCTTTACAATATAAGACTTTTGCGAGCCGGTGTCCAGAACAATTCGCACGATTTTTTCTTTTTTATCTGATATGAGCTTACACTTTAGAGTCTGTAAAAACACTTTAGGACCCACACTCAGGTTGGACATGTTGACCTCGTTGAAAACTTCAGCTTCTTCCGTCTTCTTGAAATCATTTTTTCTTGACTCGTTTGTTTCGCACATCAAGGGAACATGTTTCTTCCCGCAAATTACACATCTCAAAAATGAATGACATTTTCGGACGGGGTGACCGGGAGCCAGACAGGCAAAACAACAATTTTTTTCCTTTAAAATCCTTCGTTTTTCATCTAAACTCATTTTTTGCGCAGAAAAACAGTCTGCACTGGGATGAGTTTTATCGCAAAACGCACATGACTTTTTGGTTTTATGAGTATGTGGATTGGTAAAAAGACCGGAGGCGGTGGGTGTTTTATTTTGTTTTACTCTTGGTTCAAATTTCTTATTTCTAAACCCAATATTGTCTTTATTTTTGTTTAAACCGAAACCTTGCATCGCCAAACAAATCCTTTCTTCTGATTCTACTTCAGATTTTAAGAATTTTAGTAAGCTACTAAGCCTTTCTTGTGGTTCGCCACTATGATGGAAATCAGGACCTCGTTGTCTTTGCCATGTTCTTAGTATATCTTCCGGTAAGCATGACTCAACCAAAGGATGAAGTAGAGCAGCGCTTTTATCCGTTGTTACGCCAAGTGTCTCTAATGCCCTAATCTGAGACTCCAAATGGTCATACAGCGTACATAAATTAACAGTCGAACTTTGCGAAGCGTTTTGTAAAACCAATTTTAAAAGCTCGCGGACATAGAATTCTATAAGTAAATCAGTTCGACCAAAACGCGATTTTAAAGATTCAACAGCTTTGGCGTAGTTGGCGCCGGTGGGTGGAAAACTTTCCACTACCTCCCGAGCGCGAGAGCCGCTAACGGTTGCTTGCACTAAATACTGAAATTTATTTTCTGGTGCTATATCAACATCATTATGAACATGTTCGAACTGGCTTCAAAAAGGTAACCAGTCCTTTAAATCTCCCGAAAAATGGCGTAATTCTAACTTAGGTAAGTGAAATTTCTTTTTTACACTACCTGATTCTGGAGTTTGATCATCTAGAGTATGTAAAACTGTCCGGGAGTTTAATCTCGCCAAATCCAACTCATGTTGTATTTGTCGTTCTCTTTCTTCTTCTTGGCGCTTTCTCTCTTCTTCTTGGCTCTTTCTCTCTTCTTCTTGGCGCTTTATCTGTCTTTCAGAAACAGTTGTGGCTAGTACGGTTGAAACAAAGTCCGGATCATTTTTATATTCTTTACTGTTTAAAATTACATCTTTCAGTGTAGATATGGTAACCTTCAACGGTAAGTCCTCATTGATCTCTTGACACAAATAAATTAGGTCTTCTTTCTTGAAGCCTTTAACAGATGTAAACATATTGACACTTAATAATCCTGTCACCGGACGCCAGATATCGTAAAAATAAAAAATAAAAAGTTTCTTGTATTGAAAATTAATACTCCAAACTATTAATACTGTCAAATCTCATTTATTTCACAAATTAACATGCCAACTAGAGTCCAAGACTCACCTAGTTATAAACAATTTTTTCATGGAACACTGTTAATTAAACAAAACAGAACGAGCACTTCCTTGTTGCCACAGAGTACAAAATAATATACTTTTTCAATATCGTTCAGTTCACGGTGACAAAAAATTAAACAATGATAAATAAATTCACGTGAACAAAATAATAAATTTAAATAATTGTTTTGCTTTTAACATAATAAACTGAAATTTATAAAGTGGATCTCACAATTTGATATTCAATAATGCAAATTTTTTATTTAATACAACATTATTAATTTATTATAAACGATAGTAAACGAATTCCCTTGCATAAGAAATTAAATCTGGCATTATGGTTTGTAATATGTATGGCATGGTTTGAAAGCGCTTTTCTTCTCACTGCTGTGAAACCCATTACAAAACTGATAACGAAATATATCTAAATAACTACCTTGTATATCACTTTTCATGTCCCAAACTGCATCATTAGTTTTCAATGCAATTATTATACCAGATGCTATTGACTTATGCAAAAACATCGTATACACACAAAAATAAACTAATAAATTGCACAGATGAATCATCTTAACAGGAAATTTTTATCTAACGAAGAAATAGATTCCCACACCACACATCGGAATTATTACAATATCTATAAAACCTAATGCTAAATCAAGTGTCGTTCCTAAAAAATTATTGTTACAGTTGACTTTTTTTCTATGGTTATCATCTTCTGCTCATATTATTTTAGCTCCGATTTTCAACCGTATTTCAGAGAGAAATTTAAGTTTTGCTGCTTCATATGGAAACTTTCAGTTTGTCAGGCAAATGAATCTCTTGACATTCATTTTCTCGTCATATCATCGTCGGAACAAATCTCGTGAAAGAAGCAACTCTAATAAGGGTGATTTTTTGATGTCACCAGACTGTTTGGTTTTGGGTGGCGCTTTTGGAATGAGAAATGCGTTTAACCCTATATCTAACATTGAAACAAATGCAGCAAAGAATAAAGACGACCAAACAAATTTATTTCTGGACACTGTCTCTGACGTATTTTAAATTAGTGCTAATTATCAAAAAAGACAGATCCAAAAGGAAAAGGATTTTGTCAGCATAGGGTGATCAACAAATTCTTCGATTATTAACGAAAAAAATGGTCTTTGGATTCACTTAATTTCGAAACATTTCAGCGTCTCAATTTTGGTTGTCTTAAATCAAATACTAATACAAATATTAGGATAATAAAAACACAAAATTTATTTAAATATCTTTGAGAATAAAGACTGAAAACGTGCTAAAAATATGTCTTGGAACCACGAATGGGAATAAATATATTTTCTGATAAAAATAAATTTAATCTTTACGGCATGACATTTATTAGAATGACTTGAAGAGAAACAGACCCCCATCCTCAATTGGTAAACGGTAGAAGAATCAGTAGTGATTTGGGGATCTTTCACCCATGATGAATTACGCGTTTTATAGCAAATTTCAAACAGTATAGACTCTGACCACGATAGGGCTCTGTTATATGGTCATCTGATACTGTATGGGCTTTTATTAAGCGGTACTAACTGGATATTTCACCAAGACAATATTTATTGCATACATATAGATCTTCCCTGGATGAATTTAGAAAAAAGAAAGAATTATAAAGTTAATTGCCATGGAGTGCGTGCCCAAGGGGCCCGGATAAGCTGGACTTAGCCTGATTTTGTGGTTATAAGTTTAGATCCCCCAGTGCCAAGGAGGCCTGTAGATTTTCTGCGCACAGACTCCGAAAATGAGCTTAAATCAGCACTGCTCGAACCTATGATTTTATAGAAATAACCCTGGGCATTTCGTGACCTCGAGACAGTACTGATTTAAGCTTGTAGCGGCATCATCTATATAAGCCAGTAACACTCTCCTAACTAAGGTGATCATTTTGGTAAAGTGGTTAAGTTAATCGGTTTTGGATCCAAAGGTCCCAGTTCTGACCTGCCGGATAAGCACCCCACTTCAAGCTTATTTCAGGTCCTAAGCGCAGAAGATTTACATGCCTTTTTGGCCCCGGGGGATCGAATTTTGTAACCAGAAAATCTGGTTACAGCTTATCCGGCCCCTGGTCCCCCACCCAAGCGCCCAATGGATAAATCGGCACAGCCATGAGATACAAGAAAAATTAATAAAAAATGTTTTTGATGACATCCTAGAGTAAACCGGCAAATGAGTAAGTACTTTAACTGAATTGAGTTATCTGATTGGAAAGATAACAAAAATTTGGTAAAAGTCACCCAAACATTTGGCTAAAATTTCGACATTCTGAAGCTCCACCCAAGGATTTAGAGGGAATCCTACAATTCTATATACAGTCGACTCTCGATAATTCGAAGGTGGAGGGACCAATGAGAAACTTTGAATTATCAAGAGGGCAGAGAAAAACTCTCAAAATACAAGAAGAGAAAATTTTTCTAACACATTTAAATTTGAAACTATCTAATAAAACAACAATTATATGCATATGTATAAAATTATTTTAAAATATTTTTTAAAAGTTCATATTACACAGTATAAATATACAGATGTTAAAAGGGCTCTATTAAAAGAATACAGTTATGTATTAAAAACAATTATTAAAAGAATACACACTGTACATAATTAACCTTTTTTGGCGAAAAAGGGGACATGGTACGATCTAAGCAAAATTTTTTAATTTAAGGATTTTCAAAAAATTTTGGGTTGCCTCTTATGTGTGTATGCTATGTAAAACAGATTTTGTGCTCAAAATTTCATAAAAAGCTAGGCATTTAATTTTTTAAGGAAAAAACTTCAAATTTGTGAAGTGATTTTAAAATGCTACTCCTCCTACAAAAATTTACGTACACACATGAAATTTGATTTACAAGTATCTCAAACTATGCATAACAAAAGTTGGTATGGGTTTTGTGATAACATGATTGGTATTTGTACAATACTTCTTTTTTATGAAGGCATATTGAAAATTCCTTAAAAAATTTACAAATTCTGATTTCAATTATTTTTTAAAAAATAAGTATTGCTTTGATTAAAAAATGCATACCAACTTTTGCTACATGTACTATTAGCAATAAGTAAAAAAAAAAAAAAAAAAATTCAAAGCATTAGGCGCAGTAGAAAAAAAGCCTTGGGATTTTATAAGAAGACAAACTAGTTGTTTTATCTTTCCGAGATAAGTAAGTTTAATGTTTTGATTTGCCATAGAGATGTGAATAAAAACGCACGCAAAAGCTATCATAATTTTGTGTTTTTTTTAGTTTAGAGCTTTCAAATTTTGTCAGGTTATAGAAAGGTATATAAAGAATAGTTTAAGCTAAAGAAATTAAATTTGATTTTTTGACCGATTTTTGTCAATCGAATTGTCAGTTTCCTCAAACAGTTCCCCCAATACCATTGTTTCTTCAAGACAGGATTCAGACCGGCCATGCCCCTTTTCGTGTTATATGACACAAGTCAAACCGATGAGTCATAAATCGTCATGTCACTCTGACGCAAAATACGCAATCCTATGCATCTCTTCTTCACAATAGTGGGCTATCCTTTTTGAACCCATGCGTAACAAGTGCTACATGAAGATATGGGCTAGTGTCAACAAGTGCGGCCGATCTATTGTCCACTTGGAGAAGGAAAGTAATAAATGTGTCTTTGTGCTTGAGGAACCGGGAAACACAAAGAAGGGATGGCAGACCGAGGGTCATCAAAGGGGCTATGTTACAGGGAGACACGCTGAAACATTACAACATAAAACTGTAAGCTCCAATCCGTTTGCTACAGGACTCTATTTGATGACAGGTTCGAGTTGTCGAGTGCTATATAAAATAACATATAGTCTGGCCAGCCGCAGATTTTATTTCGAAATATTGAGTATACCAAAACGTATTATTTTAGCTCGAAGTATCAAGAGTTTTTCTAGGGGCTGAGCATATACTTCGAATTAGTGAGAGGTTCGTATTATCGAAGGTTTGAATTAGCGAGAGCCGACTATATTCATATATTTTTATGGTCAAGAAGTCAAGCATACACGGGTGTTGGATAAATAAATAAATATATTCATCTATTTATCAGAATTTAAATTCTTATAAGAAAAGGTCTGAAACTTTTTCTCTCTGTTTTTGAGCAATCAAACGGTGTTTCAAAATTTTAAAACTATGTATTTTTCAGAAATAGATTTTTTGTCTGTGCATTTATTGTAAGTACTACAACTTTCATGATTCAGTAGTAACTTTATTTAAAATGTCTTTCGCAAGAGAGTTATCTCGCTCGTGTTTTCAGTTCCAAAACATGTGGTCGCTAATCCAAAATCATTCTATGAAATTGAAATACATTAATACACTTATTCCAAAAAAACTGCTAGAAAATCAGGCAAGGTGGTTTTGTTCTGCAAGTGAGTGATATTAAAATCAATACATGCCTGGAATACATATTATGTAAATTTTTGATTAAAATCTCAAATTATACTGAAAACATCAAAACAAAATTGGCTATTTAAAATCTTTTGGCTTTGTAATCATTTATTTTGACTATTTTAAAATATCTTATCAATTGAATTATTTGAGTTAATTATTTGTTCCATATATTCAGTGCATTATGTTATGAATTTTAAGTTATTATTGACATTCAATATTTGTAACAACTTTGTTATTAAAGTTTTTTTTCCTTAAGTTTTTTAAATTTCAATATCGTTCCGATCCAAACACATACGTTGTGTAAGCTAATGTGCTGTGTACGTGTGTTTTCACTACTGAAACAAAGCTGAGAAAGAAATAAAAGAATATGAAGGTTCATTTCATTTCTTGTGAAAAGCTACAAATATTCTTGGCATTGAATAAATTTGGAAAACTATGAGCTTTGTAATAAAAAATAACTTGCATTTTAAGTAACAATATTTACATACAAACCACAGTGGTCTAACAAGGGAAGGATGGGGTGTGTGAGTAAATGACCCCCCCCCCCATGGACTAAATTTTTACCATAGAGAATATCCCTTGGTGCTTTCATCTACATATTTTTTAAAATGTGACCTGTACATAAGAGAGGTCTGTGTATGTCATTGGTACAAACATAAAAATTTTAAATCAATGGTGAATGAATCTGAAACACAAACGCAAAACTCCTAAGAAAAAGTAACTGATATAATTCTAGAAATTGGACACTGTTGTGAAACTTGTAAAATTGTTCTCAATTGATATAAATGCTTTTCTTTCAATTTTAGAAAAATGATAGATTTTTTTATTTATATAAACCCCCTCTCCCCCACACACACATTTTGGGAAATATATTATTTAAATATACAAGTTTATGAGTTTTTCATTTTGCAGATAACATTTTCATTATATGTTCAACATTTAATGCATTTGTTTTTAATTTAATCACGATTGTTATATTTAAAGGAATTCATGTAAATTCATTTGTAATTCGAGTTATTTTACTATATTTCAGAAGATACATTGGTGGAAAAAGATGAAAAGTATGAAACATTTTGAATTTTTGAAGGAAAGCTTGGCTTGCCCAAATTTTTATGACATGTGGTATTTTTTTTAGTCAATGTATTGAATAATTTTAATTTGTTAAAAATGTAAAAAAAACTGAGTTTATATAACAGTGTAGAATTTAATGACAATTGTAATAAATATAAATAACTTTTTAACTATTAATAAAAAGACCTTTTTTTAAAGTGTATTGGAAAAATTAAAGTGTTTTTAGTGTTTAAGTAGTTAGATTAATTCTGAAGATATTGTAGAAGATTTATTTTAAAATTGTAGTTAGGAGTTTTATTCAGATTTTATCTTTCTCTTAAAATAAGGTCTATTGTATATATTAAAATGAATTAATGTGTAAATGCTGTAGTTCTTAAAATTTATAAGTATACAAAGGAGATGAACAAAGGAAGTGGGCTTTGTAACTTTTATATTATCTTACTTGAAAAATAAAATTTTTTGAATACTTCAGATTAGAAAATAGTATCCTTTAAATCCTTTTCTATGATGTAATTTAAAATGTATGTATATTTGCATATTAAGTAAAAACATAAAGTAAGGTATGTTCATATTTATAAGATATATTCATGTGTAAATCTTATATTCTTGCAATTTATAAGCTTATATAGGAGATGAATAAACTTAATTGAATGAGTATAGTTGATCAGTTAGTTTTAATATTTTTATATTCTTTAATTTGCAAATTAGCAATACTTGCTGAGTATTTCAGATTAAAAAATACTATTTTATGTTTTTGCAGTTTTTTTGTTAAAATAGTTTATTAGTGAAATTTTAATTAGTTTTATTTCTCGTAAAAATATAATGCGTTTAGCTCTGTTCATTGTAATGGCAGCAAGAAATTTGAAGTTTGAAAATTAGCATTGCTGCTAGTAGAATATGGAATACTTTATATTAAAATTGAGGTACTCAATAAAAAATATTTGTTTTTTGTATTTAAACTTATATACATGTATATGTTATCTTTTTAAGCGTAAAAATTAGCTTTGTCATTCTCAAAACTGGTGAAAAGGTCGATGTTGAAGGAGTAGTTGGTCAGAGCGTTCTACAAGTAGCTGTAGAAAATGCTATAGGAATGCATGGTAAAAAACTTTGTCTTTATTAAATTGTAAGAGACAAGTTTTTAAAATTTTTTTTATTTCAAATGAAAATTCTACTGAATAATATTAAATTATTTTAATTATATGTACACGAGATTAGAGATGTTTAATTTTTTCTGAAGCAATTTTATGATTTTATTGCAGAAAATGTTTCATCTAAAATTTTGTTTGTGAAAAAATATCATTATGTAAGCTTTTGACTGGCATTGTGAATATTTTAAAATTTTCATATAAATTTTTATTGACACATAAATTTTAATTTGTAGCTGTTATGTTATTTATTGTTATACTTAATAGCTTGCACGTTACTCATATTCATGTTTTAAATCATTATTAAATTTGATTGCTTCAAATAACACATATATATATTCTTCATATGAGATAGATGTGATAAATTTTTCTTTTGTTTTAACTATATTAAATACCTTAAAAGAAAAGTTAAATTAAAGTTTTTAGTTAAAAGTACATTTGCTTTATACCATATAAGATCCTAATTGGAGTTGATAAATATTCAACAGTATTTTCCTACTTCTCATACATGCAAAAGAAAGTTTCTTATTTATGCTCTTCTAAACCAATTGTATATCTATTCACTATATTAATATAGTTTAATTTAGTATTAATAATTATTTAAAAATATACTTTCACTCACCAATTAGGTGGCAGCAGTAGCCTAGTGATCAAGGTAACAGACTCATGGCCGGTGTGTCATGAGTTTGAGCCTGGTACTGCTGAAGACCTGCCTTGTAGGGAGCGAGGCACATTAAATCTGTTCAGAGCTCAAACATCCTCCTGTTGATGTGGTGTGGTATTTAGGAGAGGGGTGCCAGCTGAGGTGTTGTCCTCGTCATTTGACCATGGTTCAAAATTAAAGAGAACCATCGGCAAATGCCCTTGAGTAGCTGAACAGTGCGTTAATATTTACTCACTCACTCACTGATTAGAACTTGGAGTTTATCCTAATGAAAATAGATTGATGTATTATATCTTTTTTTGTAGGAGCTTGTGAAGGAAATCTTAGGTGTACAACATGCCATGTTTATGTAGATGAAAAAACTTTTGAAATATTTCCCGAAGCAGATGAAAAGTGATTATATTTAAATTATATTAATGAAATAAATTTGTAAATGTCTATTAATTTTGAATTAAAATAATTATTATATCAAACATACTTGTTATGTATTCAGTTTGTAATTTTTTAATCTGGTTAATCTTATCTAAGAAACTGATAAATACACCTTAAATTTAAAATAATTGCTTAAAAAAGACTGTACTTTAAGAAATTTTCTAATTCTAAAATAATCCTATCTTAATAATTTCTGATTATTTTGATATGTGGGTTTTTTTCCTGTATATGAAATTAACTTAATGTACTTTAATTTTTTTGTATAGAGAAAATGATCTTTTGGATGTTGCTCAATTCTTAAAGGAGAATTCAAGGCTAGGTATGAATAATAATTACTTTTATTAAGCTTATATACTATTGCATATTTCATTATTACCTATGTGAACAAAATCCAAATGTGGTAGCAGTATGTTTAACAGTTTTATTTGTACAACATTTGTATTCATATTTTGGTACATATATATATAAGAAAACTTTGATTTCTTTATATTTATTTTTTAGAAAAAGGGTTATAGATATTAGTGCAAACACACATGCTCTTTTTTTTATACCAGTCCAAAATCATTTCAATATAAACTAAATTTAAGATGTCACAGAAGATAATTAATGAAAAAAAATGTAAAGATTATATACTAGCTGGTATACCTGTTTTTATCATGTGCTTATATTTAAAACTATATGTCTTCTACTTTGGTACATCCAACTACAGTTGTTTCAATTATGTCACTGTGCAGTTTTCTTTAATAATTTGCAAAATCTCAGTTTCTCCAAATTTTTTAAGAGCTTATAACCAATTTCAAACAAAAACAGCCGATTCATCTGAATTAAGTGGACTTGGTTCTTTGTTTTTTAAGTTGTTTCCCAATACAAAATAAAATCACAAATCTAAAAATGAAAATGTTTGTTAAAAACAAAGTTACTATTAAATTAACATCCAATTCTTCACATGGGTTATTTAAAAAACAATTGTGAGATTTTGTTTTCCATTTGTCGTTGCCAAAGGTAACTCTGTTAAAAATTTTGAAATGTGTTAAATATTTCTGATTGCAATTTTTTGCCAATGATAAATAAGTTTATTGAAACAAATCTGGAAAATTTATTGTTTGCGTTATAGGTTGCCAATGTAAGTTAAGTAAAGAAATTGATGGTGCAGTTTTTACTTTGCCATTAGCAACAGTAAATATTATATTTGCTGAATCTAATTAAAGCGAAGGTAAGTTTACTTTTTTAGACAAATAATTTATTGAAGGAATGTCTAATTTCTATCAAATGTTTTTATTGTAAGCTAATTTAGTTTTTATGATTGAGAAATATATATTTTGTATAATATATATTATTCTTAATATTTGGTTAATGAGACATTTTTGAAATTGTATTCTGAAATCAATGCATGTACCTGAATTTTGTAATCTTTATTAATTAAAATGACTTTGAAATGTGAGAATTTCTTTCACTTAAATATAAATTTCTTTTTTTAGGTAGTTGTACCTCTGAAAATAGTTTGTATTGCTATTTGATCAGAGTGGAAATTTTTCACTTGTCTGGATTTGCAAAAAATTTGTCATTAATGATAAGTGGGTCGAAGAGCTGCAGGCAAATGTTTTATAACTCAAATTAAGTAACTTTCAAAAAAATTATTTATTAAATATGCTTTTGTATACTTTTATATAATTAGTGAAAGAATGTTAAATATTGTAATTTTTGTATTTAAGCAAAAGCCCATTAATTTTTCTTTGGAACTTCTGAATGAAGGGGGCAAACCAATTTTTTTAAACCACTTCTAGTTTTGATTGGAGAATAGTTAGGGTAAGAAAATTTTCACCGTGGTTTTTAACTATTTTAGTTTTTAATTAAATTATTTCTTGATTATTTTTGAAGACATGAGACGTTTTTGCTTACTTAAAGAGTTTATGCTTTTTTACTATAAATTAAATGCTCCAGAAGTACATGACGTGACTTAGTCTTTGAGGCAAACAAATTAAGAATGAAGGTTTTTCAAATTCTTTTATTTGATAAGTTAACTGAGCAGTAAAGTGTTTTGAGTATGTATGCTTTCCTTTGCAAAAAATGCAAGTTTCCTCGATCTTTGGTGGTTGAAATAGTCATCAATTAAGAACAGACCTTTTGGTATCGTGTTCTTCAAGACATTTGAATTCTTACATATATGCTTATTTTTACTAAGCTGAAACAAATGACAGATAAGCTAATTATCTCCTGTTTTTTTATGCACCAATCCCATTTAATTATTTTGTTACATCATTTTTCACAAAGATATGTTTCTTTCATGCTTTTAAAAATTCTGCCAGAGAACAGGATTTAACCATCATGTTTAATAGGGATAGCATTTATCATCAAATGTCTCTAGAGTTCAAGATCATGTAAAAAACTGAAAGAGAAAGCATTTTTGTAGTTTGCATGGATATTTTTAATTTAAATAATTATTTTAATTTTTACTAGAATATCTTCTTACTAACAGAGTTTAAAACTCTCAACACTTGCTCTGGAACATATCTGTTAGCAGAAAATTTTCCTCCATTTCCCTGGTAATCAAACCATTAAGTTACAAGTATGATATACTATTTATTTTCTGGAATGGTTTTCATAACTTTATCAATTTTTTTAATTTGGCTCCAAAAAAAGATAGTTAATTTCGTATATTACCTTAATGCAATGGATTACACTTGACTAAATTCTAATTTAGATAAAGTACATTTTTGTTAAAAAATAATTATTTAATCTCTTTATAATAATTACTTTTTAATACGTGCAACTCATCTTAATTTAGACTTCTAGGTTGAATACTTGCTTATTTTACATTTTGGTCCCCCCATCATTTTCTAATTTCATTTTCTCAAGTTTCAGTTTCTTTGTAATTTTTTGTTCTAATTTCTAGTCTTCATTAATTATCTGGATCATATTTATATATTTATTAGTACTTTGGAAAAATACATAATAGCCATACCGTTTCTGTTTCTTTTATTATATAAAGTACATTTATAAAAAGCTTCTTTATAAGTCTATTAATTTATAGACTTTTAAAGAAGTTTTTTTATAAATATGCAATTAGTAATTGAACTGTTATTCTTTAATCAATTTTATGTAGTCATTACATCAATTTGTGACATGCCCCCAAACTTTTAGATGTTTTTCTGTAAGTTTGTCTTATTAAAGGATGCAATTAGTGTATAATTCTGTATAGAATTTTCTTATTCTCCTTTACTCAAAAGTTTCATTTTTCTATGTTTTTCTGTTTGTGCTTATTTTTCTTATATAAAATTTTGAAAGTATTAAGTTTCATAAAAAAAAAAAAAAATTGTACTTTTTATGTTTAGAATATTTTAATTTGCTGTTTTAGTATTTTACTCCCTTTTCCCATCAAAAAGTTTCTTTTATGCTTATTATCAATGAAAGTATTATTTAAAATGAGAAAAAAAAGGGGCATATGTATCCCAAATATTTTATGTATCAGTATTATGTTTGATATTGAAATTGTATACTGCTGATCTGCATTCGAAGTGGATAATCTTTTTGAAGTTCCATGATAATGTAATTTTTATTTCATCAAATATAAATGATAATATCAGTAATCCTTATATAGTTTGATTATCAAGACTATTTTAATAAAATATTTGAATTTTTTAATGTATTGAAATTGTTATTTGTGACTTATTTAAGAATTATAATTAGACATGTTTCTAATTATTATTATTTTTTTTTTGAAGAAAAGTTGTATTTTAATTGAAATATTTTTAGTATTTTTTAAAGATATATTAAAAGGACTGGATAGCTGAAGTATGTAATATAATAATATAAAAGTGGTTTTGGTTATTTATATTTTGTATTAAAATATTTTTGTTTCATCACAAGATTATTTTAAAGAAAAGCATTTATTTATCACATTTATTCTGAAATCATTTTGCCTGAAAAATATATGTAAATGATTTAAAAAGTCTGCCTAAGGAACATGGAAAAGAACAACAGATTCTCTGGGCTGTCAAGTTATTTATGAAAGCAAAGTTTGGAAACACTTGTATTGAAATACTGGTGTAAGAAATGAAGAAAAACTTATTTATGAAGAAATATTAAAAGGATTTCTACTTAATTTTCAAATTTGTAATTTGGATATAGAATCTGTGATTTGAATTTAGAAAAACTTTTGCATACTCAATTAAGTCTGGTAGTTGTTCCTTTTTGTAATATTAGTATTTTCCTTCCTAAGTAAATTAATTTTGATGTTTGAATGGAATGTGCTTGTAATAAAGTTTAAAAGAGTAGTTATGATTATTTTTAATGAGATTGCTGTGATATATATATATTTATAATTTTGCATTGAGTTCCTACACTCTACTCTTGAAAGTAATCTTTTAAGAGCTTCACATGGAGAGTAGGAGAAATTTTATTGAAGATGCCTGATTTTTTTGTGCTAAGTGACTAATATTGCATGGATAGTCTTACCATTTTCAGAATATTTTAATCACTAATATCAATAAGAAATTTCTATATTTGGGAAGTAGAATTTACTCTTGACTTTGAGTTATATCCAAACGAATAACTCTTACATTGAGCTTAGGTAGAAGGTTAGATTTTTAGTTATTGTTTTTAATAAATGCCAATACTTGTATGAAGTGTGTGTGTTTATATATTAATAATAATATTACACAAAGTACAAATAACATCCTTGTGTTAGAACTTTTTCTCAGGGAAAACTTTGTTTGATAATGGAAAATAATCTTGTTTTAACTCAGTTACCCAACAATTTATTTTAGGAATGTTTACAATTTATGTTTTTAGACAAATTTTCATATTAACTTCTAGAGTGCTGCATATTTTTTCATGTTATTTCCACGTCATAATAATTAGATATATGTATGTATTTTTCTAAGCCGTGTATAGTTTTGTATTAATACATTTTATAAATGTTACTTCTTTATGTTAATGTGTGTGACTATCAGATGTTGAGAAAAATATTTTTTAATTATTTACATTATATTGTGTTCACCTCGATTGTACATCATATCAATGAAATTTATTGAAAAGTTAGATTCTCACAGTTTTTTGTACTTCTGCTCTACTGAGTAATGATTTAAAGCATTTATATTGTAATCTCCATTTTCTAGATCTATGTGATATTGACACAAGTGCATTTATAATTAAGCTATTTAACAATTTTTGTAAGCTCATTGAAATAAAAATCAGTAAAATACTGATAATATTTCATTCTTTATATTTTATGCTGCAATAATTGCAAAACATTTTATTATAATTTTTTTAAAAAAAATTTTGACTTGTATATATTTTTTTTTGCAAGTGAAATTTTATTTAAATTTATGCAATTACCAAGAAAATTATGTATGCATTTTCATCATATTTATTAATTATACGTTATCTCATTATTTAATAATAAAAAGAAAGGGATAGGTTTTAAAGTCAAATAAAAGCAAAATATTATTTTGAAACTCCTAAAAGTAATGACATCCAGCACTTCATTTGCATACACATAGAAAATTATGGCTTATTACTTTTTTTTAATACACTTTGTGTACATATTATCAATTTACAATTTAGTTCTCTTATTATTTTGAGTTCTGATTACTTAAGGATAAAATATGAATTTATAAAAAGTTCTTTATAAGTGAATATTTTGGCTAAGATATATTCAATTTGTCTCTTATTTTCATGGATATAAGATTTGGTTAGTGACTTTGGTCATGTAAGATTAATGAAGCTGTAAGTAATAAAGGCAGAAAAAATTGTAAAATTGCTACTTAGAAATTATATTTCTAAGTAGCAATATTAATGATGAATTTATAATTAAAATATAGATATTAAGATTGTTATAAAATAAAGAAAATCAATCCTTCAACTTGCATAATTAGTTTGAAAAAGAAATTAAAAATTGTTTGAGTATTTAAAGTTTTAATTATGGTATCTATATATATAAAGGAGAAAAGCGACTGACTGACTGACTGACTGACTAATCACGAAATCTCTGGAACTATTCAACCTACAGACTTGAAATTTGGTAGACATGTTCCTTTGATAGAGTAGACATCAGCTAAGAAAGGATTTTCCGAAATTCGAAACGCAAGGGGCGTTACGGGGGGTTAAGGGCTTTAATAATAATTGTTTCCATGTTTAAACTACTTGATGTACAATCTTGAAATTGGGTAAGCGGATTCCTTTCAGAGAGTAGAGATCCGCTACAAAATGAGTTTGCTGAAAATCGACCCCTAAGTGGCGTTGCAGGGGCTTAGGGGGCGTTATAGATAATTATTTCCATTTTTAAACTATTTGACGCACTGTCCTTAAATTTGATAAATAGATTTCTTTCATAAAATAATGATCAGTTACAAAACGGGTTTTGTAAAAACAGACTTCTAAGTGGCGTTGCGGGGGATTAAGGGGCGTAATAGATAAATATATCCGTTTTTAAACTACTTCACCTACCTGCTTGAAAATTGGTAGGTAAGTTTCTTTCCTGGAGTAAATATCCGCTACAAAATGGGTTTTGGGAAAATTGACCCCCAAGGGGTGTTGCGGGGGGTTTAAGGGGCGTTATAAATTCCTATTTTTAAGTTATTAGACGTACAGTCTTGAAACTTAGTAAGCAGATTCCTCTCATAGGGTAGAGATATGCTAAAAATATGTTTCGTGAAAATTGACCTCAAGTGGCGTTGAGGGGACTTAAGGGGCGTTATGGATAATTATTTCCATTTTTAAACTATTAGACGCACAGTCTTTATATTTGATAAAGAGATTTCTTTCATAGAGTAGAGATCAGCTATAAGAAGGTTTTGTGAAAATAGACCTCTAAGTGGCGTAAGAGAAATATTTTCGTTGTTAAACTATTTGACCTACCTGCTTGAAAATTGATAGGAATGTTTCTTTCATGGAGTAAATATCCGCTACAAAACGGGTTTGGAGAAAATTGACCCCCAAGGGGTGTTGCGGGGGGTTAAGGGCAGATATAAATAATTATTTCTTTTTTTTAAACTATTAGACTCACAGTCTTGAAATTTGGTTAGCAGATTCCTCTCATAGGATAGAAATACACTGCAAAATGTGTTTTGTGAAAATCGACCCCTAGGTGGTGTTGCGGGGGTTCAAGGGGCGTTATTGATAATTTTTTTGCATTTTTAATTAATTGGACGCACAGTCTTCAAATTTTGCTAAGCAGATTCCTTTCATAGAGTGCAATTCCCCTACAAAATGGGTTTTGTGAAAACAGACCCATAAGTGGCGTTGCGGGGGCTCAAGTGGCGTTACAGACAATTATCCCCATTTTTAAACTGTTCGATGTACAGTCTTGAAATTTGATAAGCAGATTCCTTTCGTAAAGTAGAGAACCGCTACAAAATGGGTTTCGCGAATATCAACTACCAAGTTTAATTTCGGGAGATTAAGAGGCGTAATCGATAAATATTTCCATTTTTAAACTACTTGATCATCCTGCTTGAAAATTGGTAGGCATGTTCCTTTCATGAAATAGAGTTCCTCTAACAAAGAGTAAAATGAAAATTGACCCCCAAAGATGTTTGCGAGGGGTCAATAGGAGTTACAGAAAAAAATTCCTGTTTTTAATTGTTAGACCCATATACTTGAAATTTGTTAAGCATGTTTCTTTTGTTGAATAGGGATCCACTAAGAATAAATTTTAAGCAAATCAAGTTCTGGGGGGTTGCAGGGGGTTACTGGGACATATTGACAAAAAAATTACATTTTTCGAGCTACAAGGACTATAATAATGAAATTTGGTTTGCATTTTTATTTTGTTGAATTGAAATCCGCTAAGAGCAGTAATTTTGGAAAACGGGTCTCAACGGGATTACGGGGATATTTATAGTAAAACTTTTGCTTTTTTCTGTTAGATTTAGACTTGAAATTTGGCTTGCATGTTCAATTTACGGAGTAGAGATCCACCGAAAATTGGTTTTGCGGGAATCCACTTGGTTTTTGAGCTACGAAAGAGCAAACATCATTCTATGCTTCAATTTTAAAGATTTTTAGAAAATACAAATTAAATGAGTTCTGCCCTTTTATTTTTATCAACAGGTGACAGTTACAGGTATAAGTATATTTTTCAATTCAATCGAATTCTTAATGCTAGGACTTAGATATCAATAATTTATACATATATATCAGCAGTAAAAATTTATAAAACATCATGAAATACGAAGCGGGCGGGTAACAGCTAGTGATAGTATAAATTTGTTGATGTGTAGAGTATAAATATTTATTTATATTAAATTTGTACCGCATGTGTTACTGTTGAGAAGGGTTTAGCACCGTAACAATATTTTTTCTTTAAGCTCATCTTTGAATTTGCATCGTAATTTGCTAGAGATTCAGTTTTATATAATATTTGGATATTTCATTTAACTATTTCATACATTTGATTAAATCAACTTGATTGACTTTCACATTTGCTTTTATAAAAAGGATTATATATTCAATAAAGAAATTCATATCTGCAGTTTTGGAAAACGGTTTTGATGATATGGCCAGAAGTAAACAAATCAAATTTATTCCATAAAATAGGATAAATTGTTTAAGTACCAATATTGCAAAGAAGCATCAAAATGGAAGATGTTATTGAGTACTTGCAAGAAACGCACACATAGATATCTGAGGACTGCTTTTAGTGGAGTTAAAGTTGGTTTCCTTATCTATTTGTAGGTGCTAAACAAATGATAAATTTAACTAAAATCCACACAGTATAAAAAAAAAAATAGATACATTCCTAATTTCTCAATAGGTGGCAAATCCAAAATTGTGCCAAATGAACACAAATTCCAGAGCAGCAATGGAAAAAAGCAGCACTGCAACCTAATTAAAACACTAAAAAAAAGCCCCCCTTTTTTCATTAATAGTAAAAAAGTAATACAATTACACTGAGAAAATTTTTTAGGAAAGGTTGAAGACTATAAATATTTAGAAAAATTGTTTATGAAATTATTTTGAATAATCTGATTCATTATTGCCATTTGTACACATTGAAGGGTTACTCGAAATAAATGAATGAAAATTATTATTTTTTTTATATTGAATCGAATAGAAGTATTCATGCAACCAGTTTCTTACATTCAAAGTTTACATTGTAAATAATTTTTGGCATAAGAGTTTTCATTCATAGAAATGAAACATTTAGAAATTGTCAAAGTTTATAAGAAATATATCTTAGGAACTATGAAAAGAACTGCATATTTTGTAAAGGATTGAATAAAATGTCCTAATTGCAATTGGTACATGTTCATTAAAAAACTACGTACTTGAAAGGTTTCAAATTGACTTGATTCTGTCTATTAACTGCGTTTGCATGGAATAGTGAGCATAAGGGTTTTATGCATGTTAATATACTCGAGATTTTATGATTGCAAATACTACATGTTGCAGTATCTAGTTGATTGAATTTATTGAAAAATCTCAGTGTGCAGATAATCTTACCGAGGATTTGGGTGCAAACAATCTCATCTAATCTTTTTTGGTTTAAATTTGATACAAACTATTAATATGGAATTTTCACAATATTTAAAAATTTTTTTTACCTGGTAATAAAAATTTTACTCCCCCCCAACCCCCGATTCTGTTGTGGTATAGACAGGTAGTATTTTTTGGGAGCAATTCAGTTGATGTACCTATTAAATTCCGTTATTGATTTTGCATATGTACCTGCCTGTTCATCAGGAAAAATATACCCGAAAAAAATTCCTTAAATACCTAAAAAAAAATAATAGAAAGCTTCTATTTGGCATTGTCAAGTCATCGCGCGTTCGAAAATCAGTTATTGCTTCTGTCATGAAAGTGGGACATCTCTCTCTTAATGTGTTTCGTAGTGTGATCCAAGCACCGGGGTTTAGTTAAAAAAATTAGTATCAAGAATAGCTGCTCCTCCTACAGACTATAACTTTGTAATATTGTTCTTTTGATCCGAAGGAGAAGCAATATTGGTCCTCAGCTAATTTCAAAGTACTGTACTTCAACAAGGACATCTTCTACTACGGTGTGTAATTGTGTCTACATCTAAGGAATATGCAAGACCACTACTTAATGTACTCTTAATCGACGAAATAGAAGTGTCCTTTTAGGTTGAGCAAGAAATCACATTATCAGGACCAAACAGCACTCAACTTTTGTACTTTGCACTGACAGGTCCCAGTTTATATTGGAAATCCTTTTAGGTAATCACTCTGACCGGCCTATGGGGACGTGATCTTTGCTCCCTACATAGCACCATACTCTATTATTATTGATGATTAATTCATCTTAATTGATGATTAAGCCGATTCTCACCTAACTATATATATATATAATATATAAAATTCTCCTGTCACAGTGTTTGTAACCAAACTCCTCCGAAACGGCTAGATGAAATTTTGTGCGTATATTCAGTAGGTCTGACAATAGGACGTAAACTATTTTTCCTTCCTATATTGCAATTAGTTGAAAAGATATTAATTAAAAACCTTAAAATGTGCAATTGTCTTAGTCTGTGTGTTGTTTATTTCGCTTGGCGTCGAAAATCGGTTTCGCGCCAGATGTGACTTCACTGTTCCACCGTCCAAATCACCTTGCCCATGGGTTACACTAGCAAAAGGGGTGTCTATAACAAGTCAAAAATCACCAAATTTGGCGAGTGAAAAGTTCATTTTTTTTATTATTTTTTGCACATATCTTTTCTTCAAAAATTCATATATTGCATCCTTTTATAAAACAAAAATATTTACGAAAAGTTTAATCGCTTTTACTTTGTTATCATTATTTCAAATAAATGGCACGAAATCAGTTATTGCTATTTTGCTCAATATAGTTCTCACGTTCAGTTAATTAAGTGATCTCATACAAATCAATAGCTTTCAAAACGTGCCCCGAGCTCCCGCTATAACAACAATTATTGTATTACCTGTATAAACCATTTCTGAATATTTTCAGACATTTATGAGTTCTTATTTATTTTTTATTAGTTTATTTATTATTAAATGACAGTTAATAAAACTGTAATACTCAGTGCTCGAAAAATTCTCAGGAATCATTTTCAATTAAAAGATAAATATATACGTATTTTATAATTGGGTAAAATAATAAAAGAACAGATACATTATCAGTATACTGTTTTCTAGCATTAAGTACTTCAATTTGATCTTTTTGTGTGCTTTGTACAGTGAACAGTGCCAGCCTGCCACAAAGGGTCTGATTTGAGCCGTCAAATGACAAAATCTACAGCCATGCGAAATAGAAGAGCTCAAAGAACAGGTGAACAAATGCAACAGGATAATGAATATATGCAAGTGAACACGGCGCAGTTGCGTGAATCGCAATCACAAGAGGCACGAGTTGAACAGAATCAACAAAGACGATTAGAACAGAGACAAGCATGTTGATTCTTATTTGACACACGCAGAGAAAATGACCAACAACGCCAACAAGTACATCGAGCATTTACATCCGATTCATTCCGTCGTCTATCATTCGAGTGTGAGCCCGAAATTAAATATTACGTTCATTCGAATGTGGAAATTGGTGCTATGGACAAGGAATTTGTCCGTATTGTAATGCGCTTAAATTAAAAAAATGAGCCAGCTGGGATGTGTCGCGCGTCAGGAAAAGTGCAACTACCAGAACTTGAAACATCACCTGAACCATTGTCGCGTCATTCCACGTTCAACGTGCGCTAATGAGATCAACGCTTGCTTGAAATCATAGCTAATGTGGCGTAATGTTGAAAAAGTACAGCTGAAAGTAAATATACGCGTTCAAATGCTTCAAGATCCATCCGATGAAACATTCTCAAAACAACTGTTAGATATCGGCGATGGAAAAGTAGCTGTACATGAAAACACTGGATGCATAAAATTGCCGACCGATTTCTGTTCAATCATTAACTCGCAAAATGCTCTCATTGACCAGATATTTCCCGATATACTCATACAATACTTGAATCATGAGTGGCTGGCAGAGAGAGCAATTTTAGCAGCAAAAAATGTGGATGTCAACGATTAAAATTTCAAGATACAACAGTTGATTCCAGGGGACTTGATGTCACACAAATCTATCGATACAGTTTGCGATACCAACGAAGCTGTAAATTTTCCAGCAGAGTTTTTGAACTTATTGGATTTGCCAGGCATGCCACCGTACTATTTACAACTGAAGGTTGGATCTCTGGTTATTTTGCTTCGTAATTTGAATCCACCACGATCGTGCAATGGCACGTGATTAGTCATTAAAAAATTGATAAAAAACGTTTCCGAGGCAAACATTTTGAATGGCAAGTTCCAAAAGGGAAGATATATTACTACCACGAATCCTTATTATTATTCCCACAGATGTGCCAATTGAATTCAAACAGATTCAACTTCGAATTAGATTGGCATACGCAATGACAATCAATAAGTCTCAAAGCCAAACGATGTCTGTTTGTGGCTTAGATTTGAGCACATCGTGTTTTTCACACGGACAATTATACGCGGTATGTTCCCGCGTGGGTAAACCATCTAGTTTGTTTGTGCTGGCTAAAGATGGACTCACTAAAAATATCGTACACTCCATTGCACTAAGAGACTAATAAAGTTATTTTTTAATTGTTACAATTTGTGATAGAGATGTAATTTGAAATTTATTAGTTAAAATAATAAAAGTACAAAGAGAATTCAAAAAATGAATGTTTGGATTTTGTTACTTTTATAGGCCGTCATCGTTCACAACGCTCCATTCCTCTTTCAGTCATATACCACATCCCCACGCACTTACAATGAGATAGTTAATTTTTATTTGGCTACCAAAATATTCGCTAGAAATAATTTATACGGCAAAACAACGTTTGTGCCGGGTCAGCTAGTACACACACATATATATATATATATATATACTTGTTGTATATGTTACTTATCAATATTTGCTGCAATGTAATGACCAGCTCTACCTCCGTCTTTTCTTCTAGTTCGTTAAAATAAGCTGGTAGAAATTTTAGCCCTTTGTATAAGTTTATCCCAGTGGCGTAACTGAGAACATTTGGGCTCCCCTGCAAAGCCAAGATTTGGGGGCCCCAATTTGGATTTTACAAAGGGTAGGTACTTGGTGGCAGTCAGCTTTTCGTCTCCTTGAACCCTGGGCCTCCCGCGATGCGGGGGTGTACTTTACGCAACTGGTTTGTCCCTTAATTTGTGTTCAATAAACTTGGTTGACAATATGGAAAATATAGACGCGCGCGCGCGAGATATACCAGTACATGATATCTAAAGATATTTACATTACTTATTAAAACTTATTTAACTTTCCCTAAAAAAAAGGTGATTTATTTTATCAAAGAATGCACCTCTGCAAAAAATATTCTTTTTTTTTGTTAATAATGTTTCAAATTATGTAAAAAATTCAATACATAACTATTTAAAGCACAATTCTTTGAAAAAGCTTCTTTTTTATGTTAATTTGTTTTCGAATTTTCTGCTCCAAGTTTTTAAAAGAACCAAAAATGCAGCTTTTGTTTTTGGTAATTTCTAGAGCTTTGATTTCTTTGCATCGTGAGTTTGGACACATTATAAGACATACACTGTGACAGAGATTAGTCTCAATAGAAGTGATAAAAATTACATTTGTGTTTAATGACACCTTTTTAAGAATGTTTGTAAACTAAAAATATATATAAAACTATATTCTTTGTTATCTAGTTATTTTTCTATATTCCGTGTCATTTTTTGTTAAGCGTTTTTTGAGGATTTTTGTGTGTGTTTTCAATTTAGTTAATCGAATTTTTATGATGGGCGAATGGTTTAGAACCTTTTAATAAAAAAAAACAAACAATGAGGGTTAAACGTAAGCGACAGTAAATGACACTGTAGCAGTTGTCAATGGGAAATGATCTGAGTGTATATTTCCATCAGTTCTAGCTTCTGAATATTCGTGTGCCAATAAAAAAAATGGCGAAAGATAACGATAAATATTTAACATTTGGTTTCATTTGGACAGGAAATGAAAATTAACCCAATGGGCTGTGTGTGAAACAATCATTATGGACAGTAGTTTAAATTCTGCTAAATTAAAAAAAAAGGCATATGATGTCTCGTCATCCACATCTCCGTAAGAAAACATTGGATATTTCGAACGTAAATGGGACGAACTAAATAGTAAAAAAAAATGTGTTCTCAAAATATATGCATCTCAACAACCAAACGTCTCTTGATGCTCCTTTTCGTATTAATTATCGAATTGCAAAATAAGGGGAGACACATGTTTTTGGTGAAAATTTAATAAAGCCACGTAGTAAAGATGTCATGTTGTACAAATCTAGTAACAAATATCTTAAAAAAATTGATAATCTGACATTCTTTGAAACCACTGCCGTACGACGAATTAAGACAGTGGCACATTTTTATTAGGAATTAATATTTTGTTTAAATCTCCATATCAGTTCAAGATGCAGTTAGATAAATCAACAAATGTTGCTGATTTGGCCGTTTTAAATGTCTTAGTTCTTTATACTTTGAATTCTGCAGTCTAAGATACTTTGCTATGCCAATCTCTTCAAGAAAAGACTATTGCAAAACAAATTTTTGAGCTAATTAATCGTTAAGGAACGAATACGAACTACGTTGGGATTTATATTTGTAAAAATATAAATCCCAATGTCCGTATATTTGTAAAAATGGATTAAAATTGTTGGATCCCAACAAACGAATATCACGAGTAAAAAATTATTTATTGAAAAAAAAACCCACTACGAGATAATTTGTAGCTTGCGTCACTAAATAATATTACTGCCACTTACGAGAGTTATCTCGTAGTGTTTTTTTTTCAATAAGAATATTCATATATAAAGATTTTCTTTTCATTCTGTTTGATTTTATTGTCTCCTTACCAATTTTCATCTAGTGACAGTCTGACGTGTATAGTTAGATTTTCATACAGATGTGTAATGATCCTCACTGGGATAAACGTGTAAGGCGATGGTACTTTTTAAGATTTAATACTAATGAACTAATAAGTAATAATTAGTAGACTTTAGGAAAATCATCCATTGTGTGTGTGTGGTACTAGGAAATAGCTCTACCCGACTTCGAAATTTTCCTGTAGAATACATTCTTGTTCAAAATCAAAGAAATCGAGGGAATAAAAAGATGAGGATACATCCATTTAGGAAATCAGTTACTATGCATTTATTTGATGGCGACAGCAGTAATGCATGAGAAAATAGCAAATACAAATACTACTGATTTTCATCCCACAGAAAAAAAAAAGCTGCCTATAAAGCCATGTCAAATGTATACAAAGTAAAAGAAAAAAAATACGTAAGGAAACTCTGTATATTTTTCAGTGTGTCCCAACAAATCAACACTTTGCTTTGATTCTTGCTTTGCACATCATACACAGCAAACAACAACAAAAATATGTTTTTAATTTTTGAATAAATTCATATACATATATATAATTATTACACTATAACATAATCGTCTAAGTTATAATTTTAATAATAAAAATTGATAATTAATCTGTTTTTGTACTATTTCAATTTTTCATTCATTCCTTTCTTATAATTTCTAGAGATATAGAGACAAATAGAGATATGTAATCAATCTAAAATATATATATATATATTTCAGCTCACACTACGAGATATCTCGTAGTTAGCAGTCAATGGGTTAACATGTGGCTAAGTGAATACCAAATGCATTAATGAGCATTTTTTAAAGGATGCTATTAAAATGATGAATTTTATATAATAAAGGTAATTAAAAATTCGAGATTTATGCTTTATTATAAGAAGAATTGTCCACATGGCAATCATAGAAGTGCTTTTGCATTCAATGGTTCGAAAGAAAAAATCTTGATCTGACTTTTTTGACTCACAAATAATTTTTTTTATCAACGTCATACTCTAAAGCAAGTGATCTTCGACCTATGTTTCGTGCCCGGGGAGAAAATTTGCTGCATAATGAGCATATGTATTTAGATATCCCAATCAGTAAATATAGCAAGAACTATTCCGAAACTCCTTTTCTGATACTAACTTTGAAGGATTTATGCGACTTTTTTTCTTTTTGGAACAAAAGTTCCATTCAAAATACTCAAAAAGGTAAAAGATAAAATTTGCCTGAGCATGGCTAACAGAAAATGTTTTATGAAAAGACGTTTATCCCAAAGTATGTATTTTTTCCTCGAGGTTAGGGGATCAGTTTATAAGCCAACCCCTTTAACTTTCAAAAAAGTTCAAAAATTACTCGGCTGATTCATGGAAATATAGCGACGACATATCCGTTTAAAGGAATCCCCTGAAAATGCCTTATAGTAACCTTTAAGGGTTCCATATGTCGACAAATTTTAAAAACCACTGGTGTAGAGGAAGGATACTGAGATATGCTTTGTGTTGTAAAGGTTATTCTTGTCATTTCACGGGATAGAGCTCCTCAGTGGCGTAACGTACAACCTCCGCATCGCGAGCGGGAGCAAGACTCTAGGGACCCAAAGCCTGACTGACATCAATATGTCAGGGACTAGCAATTCTTTGTAAAATCCTACTTGGGGCCCCAAACCTGATTTTAGGCAAAATGCCCTAATGCTCTCCGCCACTGGAGCTCCATGCCTATTTTATTTCGTCAGGAAATCAGTAATGGTCTGTGATAGTTGGGGTGACACTGGATTCGTCAATGAACCATACACGTTTGGTGGGAGAATACACGACATGTTACCTTTTATCGCATGTTAAGGTAACATGTCGGTACTCTGTAGAGCACAAGGGAAAGCAGCAATGTAGGGACGAACATTATTCTACTATAAAATACCCCTTGGCATAGTGATAAAAAAAAGCAACATAACCGATTCAGTGTCACCAGTCTGATTTTCTGATTATTGTCAGGGTGCTTGGGATAGTTACGGCTCTGGTTCTCATAGGATTTTGGATTTTGTGTAGGTCCTCTGTATCTACATCGCAGACCTCTTACGTTTTGCATTTCTTTTTCATATCGTGATACATAATATTTATGAAACATAATTTATTAATAATAAAATAGACAAAAGGAAATATACGTTAAATATATATTGCATCAAAAATTTAAAGATTCATACAAATGACATTCCGTGAAATTTCAGAAAACAGGATCTACACATTATGGTACATTGCAAATTGTAGAAACGTATTTTGTGTTCTTCTCATGAGATTTAGTAAAGCAGAAAAGGAAATGTCTATATGTTTTTTGTAGTTGGCATGTGGTCACCAATTTTAGTCAATCGTACGTCCTCTGGAACAGTTTTCCTGCTGCTCAGGAAATTTACGTTCTTTGGATTTACGACATGAAAATACAGAAATCAGTTGTAATAGCAACACAAACCATTGATGAGAAAATAGTTTCCCATAGATATTTAAAAATTAATGAAGTTAGTTGGATGTATACTTCCCAAAGGCCTTATAAAGGGTTAATTCAGTACGGACCATCGCTGACAAAAACAGCTCACATCAGAAAACAACAGATCTCCAGTCCGTCCTCCAATATCCATATTCTTGTATCCCTATTACATGACCTCGTTCAAACTCAGTTGCTGATACTTGAGTTCAGTGGCGTAATGGAACATATTAGCCCCCCCCCCCGAAAAGTCAGGTTTTGGATCCCAAGCCGGATCTTACCAAGAGTACGCAATTAGAGTCAGGCAGGCCTTGGGCCCCTTCAATGTGGGGGTGTACGATATGCTATGCTTGAGATGCTTCTCAGTTGCTGATATTTGAGTTGCTTCAGAGCCATTTTTAGCCTCCCCGGTGTCCTAGGCTTTTCAATAGTTACCCGCCTATTTCCAGAGCACCCATTTTCTTCCTTCAGCTCTTATTTTTCCTGTTTTGTTTCGAGAAGGATTTTCTCTCAACTCTCTTACACTTTTCTCTTTATTTGCATTTGCTATTTGGCTGGTATTTCCATTATCCACTAACTATGGATCCCCCGTGTCCTTACAGTCGTAAGGAAAGAATAAAAGTATGGTTTGGCCACTTTTGTTCATTTTTTACTTTACGGTGTCATGAACCACCCACTCATTTGTAAACTGGTACAATAAATTAATGAAATCGCTTGCAATTACAGTATAGAGTACACATTATAGTACGAACAATTTTAAACTTGCTAATTATCATCTTTTCATCGCTTATCACTTTACTATCTGTTACTTTTCGACATCTTTATTCTTTATTGATTCACTGTCATTGTACTTGCACAACGAAGGGTTTCTTCGAAAAAGAAATTATATTTTCGAGAAAATCATTTATAATATCATTGCAAACAATTTCCATTGTAATATCATTTTGAGTGCATAGCAACATCAAACTCAAGTTTTTTATTTTCCATAGTAGATCTCTCATTTCAGTCTTTACTCTCTTGAGGGCAGAAATACTTCTCTCCCGATTCTCTAGGCAATAGTACGTTCGCTGAAATTGTAACTTTTTCTCCTTTTTCGCTCTCTAATTTTTTGCGCCCCCAAATCTTTTGCGCCCTAGGCTGGTACCTAGCGTGTCTAAGCGGAAAAGCGGCCCTTATTTGCTTCTCAGTTGCTGATACTTGAGTTTACTTGAAATATATATAATTGTTTCACCTCTTTGACCCTTTCGCGCCTAACGGGACACATACGTCCAAGCAAATTTCAAAAAATTCTTTTGGGATAGAAACGCTTCTCTGTCTAATTGGATAGATTTCGGTTGAGTACATTTAGATTTCAAATAAAAATCATCAATTTTTTTGTCGAATATTAAGGAAGATTCCATAGGATTTTTTGTCTACATTTCCCACAGAAAACAAAAGCTTGAAAGTTCCATTTGTTTGAATGGAATTCAGAATTCAATTAAGTTTGTTGAAATAATTCAGAATGCTTGCAGCAAATTTTATTTCAGAGATTGAAGACGCTGGCATTTATTTAACCTTTTTTGAGGGTATGAAATCATCTTTATCCTCAATCGCATCGCTGATTCATTATACTTCGAATACGGAGTTTCGAATACAGAAACTTACGAGAGAGATATACTGGAGAGCTCAGCGCGGATGAACGATATATAGACTTACCGTAGTTCCAATTTGTCGTTTGCTCTTTGTTCTAGCGTTAATGTTTATATTTATGACTACAGTTGTCTTCTAATCTGCCATTAGAAATAAAAAAAATGTTACACACGTTGTCACTAGAAGTGTGTGAACTATATTACTATTACGTAGTTTGAAAAGTTAAATTTCATCCTTAGAAGAATTAAATCACACAATGCTTTCTCTTCTTCATAACAGTCAATAATATTTCTTCGTATTGCTTGTCGTAATACTGTCTCTCCTTTGTTCCACTATATTTCTTGAAAGACCCGTAGATTTCAAAACAATTGTTAACTCTGACTTGTCTCCAAGACGTCTATAAGAAAATGGATTGCTTAAAAAAATTACATTATAATCATTGTTCACTTTCTAATTTTCCAAAATACGCTGATCTAACTGCTTTCTGAAATGAGATTTGAGGTTATGAATGGCACTCTCTTATTCATCGGTTGCCACACAGTTTTGTATTGAGGAAAAACAAATTTTTTAACGAAATATTTTTTAAATGTGGGTAGGGCAGTGCATTTAAAAAAAAAAAATCAAAAGTACAATTGTGCGTTATGTTTTCGCTGGCCTGCCGTCTCATTAACGAAATCTTCAAACAATTCAGCAATCTTCCTAGATTTTAGATTAGCTTTTTAATTTACGGGTAGTTAGTTTTCTTCGACGTTCTTGCACTTTTCAAGATCCGCACGTGCTCTTGGGAAGTATGTTTCCCGCGGGAGTAAATTAAAAGATCTAGTTTTTTGAAAGCAGCCTATCGCGTTAGTGTTTGTTTTTTTTAAAAAATCTGTAGACTATTTCAAATAAATAACGTTAGATATTTTGGCAATCGCTGATGTAACAGTTGAACTGATTATGTAATTTCCTGCAGAAAAATGTATATTTTGGAAGTAAACAGATACGTGAGAGAGCCGTCCCAATAGGAAAAAAAAAGCATTAAGAGTAACTAAATTGCTTTTTCTATGAAAATACTTTTCCTTTCTTAAGAAAACATTGAGCTAAATTTATATTTTACACATCAGAAGCAGGATTAACTACTCCCCAAGCAAAATGAATTAATATTTCTTGTCCAAGGTCACTCAATGGTATACGCACAGGTGAACAGGAAACGAAAAAAGGGTAAAATATTTAATTTTCCTTTTATACATGCAGCATAAGTATTCTGTAGCATAAGCTCCCAGGAAAAGGATGCAAAAGTGAATTAATTAAACTGACTCACGAACTTGGTGAAGATGGCCCTCTTGACGCAATAATTGTAAACCTAAAACTATTATAACATGTAGTAAAAATGCTGAATAAGTTTTTGTAAGATAAAGTTTTTGAAAGAATTATCAAGGATAGGATTAAAAAGGGAAAGTTTAAGGGGCTAGAGAAGGGGTACTCAACCTTTTTTCCCGTTGGGCATCATACACATAACAGTTATTTCATGCGGGCCGCAACATGTGGATAATGGAAAAAGTAGAGCTATAATACCAAAGCAACATTGACAAACAAAATTGTGTGATGAAAATATTAAAACTTATTTATTTTAACACTTTATTAACTTTTCTATCGAACGCACACACAAAAATATTTATTTTTATGAATTTTTACTGAGTTATGGAATATATAATTTCTATTTTCTTTCATCTATGACTAAGCTTGTTGCTTACATTCTATTATTAAAAAAATCAATTCATAGCAAATTTGATAAATTTGATTGCTTGATTGATAGAAATTTCTGTTAAATTTTTTTGTACATTGTTCTCCAATACTTGAATTTCTTATTGCAATGGGCCATGACCGGGTCACACAAAAAGGCTGGCCGGCCACAGGTTGAATATCACAGGGCCTTAGCATGAAAGAAATAAGTAAAGAAATTTAGAGTTGAATTCCAATTAAAATTGGAAAATGAAACTAAACTGTATCCCAAATGCAATCTGAAAGTAATATTTTCTTACCAGCAATTAACCGAAATCCCATTGAAGTGACAAGTCTTATCCAAAAGTGTGATTTAAAAGACAAGGTGGTTTAGTTTTATTTTTATTCATATTTGAAAGGAAAGCGAAACGAATTGGGCAAAACTAATGTCACTTTCTTTAGTCCCTGATAAATACTTTTGACCTTTGAAACTGTACAACTATTCGCCAGACAATCAGAACAAATAGCTAACGAATATGCATTTGTTAAGAATTCATAATTAAAACGATTTAAAAGGAGCGCTGAAGCTAAAGCAGTTATTTATAAGTCATGTTTGTGACACAACGAATATATGGGTAGATTTGTTTTTGAAATATACTACTATGTGTACGTGTGGCTAGCAGGATTAAATGTAAATGATTTCGATTCTCTAAAGAATTACTTATCACAGACAAATTGAAGAAACCGGTCCCAAATCATATGCCAGAGTATTTTATTGATTATTAGCCTAAGTTTACAAAATAATTGGAGAAATTGGATGAATACGAAAGTGTTCAATCAGGAATCAAAACAAATAGTGAAAATAAAAATATCAAGTTTGCGAACTATTGCGACCAGTCTACAAATTATTGGAGAACAAATTTTAAGCCATATAATTATAATTCACACTGATGTGACGTGGATGCGCAGAATAACATACCGAATTCCATGTCGACCTCGTCATTTGACCATTGCTCAAAATTACGGGGCGTATTGACTGAGATTAGCGAACCTTACTGAAATAAGCACTTGGCAAACGTTCATCAAAAAACGCATCATTAATATTTTTGTATTATTTTGAAAATGTTTAGGCCATAGTAGTTAAGTGATAACTGTAGCGAACTTGTGCTCGGTGTTCTCGAGTCCTGAGTTTTTGTGCTAGTTCCACAGAAGGCAGGTTGATAAGTGTTAAATCTACCTTGGCTCAAAGTCCTCACGTTGATGTGGGGAGAAAATTAGGAGAGCCCGGGTGTCGTTTGACCCAAGTCCATCGCCAATAAACCCCACGTTGCTTTAGAGTGTGTCTTTGTGAAAAAAATCAAACCCAACCGAATGAATTTATTGCTATAAACCTAAATATGAAAATACTTTACATTTTTCATTATTTATCTTTGTATATTTTTATGTTTTTATTATTTTTTTTTAAAATTAAAGTATAACATGAGATTCCCCCCCCCCTATTATACATATAATTTGGTTGCTATTTCCTTAATAGCATTTTGATTATAATAAATTAAAATTAAGTAGTCACGAATGTATGTGCGAGTGTTTGAGAAGTATCATGTGGTGTTATTACAAATTCGACTGAAGTTATATCGTAATAAAAGATTCTCTCAAAATGCAAATGGAAATAAGTTGTTAAAGGAAATGATTATGACGCAAAATGCCGACAGTTAATTGGAGTTGTAATGCATTTTGGATTTAATGTTTTCAGTAATGATTCAAAATGCTTTTGAAAGCAATTATAATTTGTGAAAATTAAATTATTACAATAATGACGATGACGAAAGATACGTTGTGCTAAGTTTTACGCAATTTATTCGAAATGCTTCTCTATGTCTGATTTTGATCTCTTTCCAAGGTAATTTTTTAAAAATTTTTTACTGTTGGCAACTATAGACGAAATATTCCATAAAAAAAAGAAATGTTTTGAAACAAGTTTGATTGTATTTTAATTTAGTGCATATCTACATTTATTGATAATATGGTGAATTGTTGTAGTCATATCAGATAGAATCTAGTACAGAAAAACGAGATGTGGGCACACAATTTGGCACCATCTTTTTCTCCCTCCATTGCTAAAGAAGAGAACTAAATTATATATATATATATATAAAATAGACGTGGCCTTTGACAGGTATTCTTTATATGATTACTATTAATTACGATTGATGTTTGCTTTGGCTGGAATTGACGAGGCATTCCGGTGATTAATTAAAACGATTTATTATACATCTTGAACAAATAAAAGCAAGACAAGGACAACACATCACAAAAACACACTGCAGCCGGCTGCATGTGTTCGCAGACAAAATACAGAAGCGAAAGAGAGCGCGGTCTCCAGGAATCTCGGTATTTATAGGCCGCTCAAATCACATGATCTGAGTGGGTGGATAGGTGTAGTTTAAAATACTCTCGTTTGGCGGCGGGTTAACTTATTACTAAAACGTTGGTCCTGAAGGGATGGACCATTGATAGTTAAAAGTTATTTTAAAGGATTATATTACTGGGAATTATTACGTATATATATATATATATGAGTTTACCGTAACGTTTTTTTGCTTTGAGTTTTGATTAAGTTTTCCTTTCCTTAAATATTTTTTTATTAAAAAGAAGAAACAAACCTGACCTGGGCAGCGTTTCTTGTTAGGATTCAAATTTATAGCACATTGAATTGAAAGATGTGAAACCGTCTGAAGAAATTTAATTTTAGAAAAAATCAAAATTGCTATTTTTTAAAGAATTGTTCATCCGATGACGTAAGCCTTTCTTATTTAAGAGTACTAATTAAGATGTGATTGCCAGTTAGAGTGACATTTTAATAACTTGTAAAGAGCTATAGATGATGAAAATATGAAATCAAAAGAATCTGAAAGTAAATTTGCTTCTTTTGGCAGAATACATTGAATTTTATATGAATTCGATAAAATAATATATGTATATAATAGAATTTTTGTACTAGAATATGTACAAAAAAATTGCAAAGGAATTTGACGTTGGGGAATGAAGATAGCTCAAGTCGATCTTTCATACAAAATTTATCTGTGAAGCCTAATGAGCTAAATTCCTGACGGTCACATGATAAATGCAATCATGTTTTCTCCACTGAATTAAAAACAACTGACATTAGACGATTACTTGTTGTTCTATTTGTAAAATTTAGATAACATTTTATATCTGATAACTGGGTAAAGATGTTCAAATACAAAAATTATTCAAAAAGTTTTTCAAAATTAAAAAAAAAAATGTACACATTACATGTGTATTTTTAAGTCGAGTAAATTTTTTTACCTATGTAAAAGAGAGTTTTTGAAAAGAGCAAACATTGGCAACAGCGAACCGCATGAATTTATTGGCCAGGAACACGTTATTGCATCTATCGTGTAACTATGACGTCACAAGAATTTAAGAACTGATTGGCTGGAAACTCGTGATTATCGTTATCATGTCACTAATGACGTCATATGAATTTAGCCCATTATATTTGTTTTATTTTGGAAAAGATAGTCGAGCTCTAAAAATTGACTTTAGATGAAAAAAAAATTATATAACATTTTTAATTAAAAAACGGGGAGCATAATGGTAAATATGTTAGACATTTTTGAGGAATAATAAATACGTATAAAGCAACAATTAATCACCCCCTTCGAAAAAAAAGAACAACAAACGAAGAGCAACATTAATTTTTTTTTCTATAGGAAATATGTGCGTACTCGCATGTGGATAGGTATGTGCACATTTGCATTTGCGTGTTATGGGAGGATATGTGTGCGTTGACGTTAGGGAATGCTAGTATTGAAACATTGCACGAATGCAATGTTGAAAATACACACATTTGAACAAATTTTGTGGTATTATCTATATAAATAAAAATGAACGTGTCTTTATGTCTCTCATGCCTTCCTAAGCCATTCATACTATTGTGATGAAACTTTGGGGAATGGTGGTTTATGAGTTAGTAAGATTGACCCCTAAGGGCCGTTGCGGGGGCTTAAGGGATGTTAGAGATAAATATTCCCATAAAACTTTTAGATGTACCGACTTAAAATTTTCTTGGCATGTTTTTTGTTGTTGTTGAATATAGATCCACTAACAACGGATTTTTGGAAATTGACTCCTATGGGAGGGGAGGGGGGGGGGAATCTGGGACTTATTTATAAAAAATTTTCTTTATCGAAATACTACTTACCGTAATGAAATTTAGTATGCATGTTACTTTTGTAAATGAAAATTGGCTAAGAAAGGAATTTACGGAAATCGATTCCTATGGGAGAAAGGGAATCTTTTGAGGCGTATTGAAAAAAAAAAACTCTCGAAGGTAATTACTGAAGCTTATTGATAAAAAAAATTCCGTTTTTGATGTATTAGATTTCGACATGAAATTTGGCAAGCATGTTTATTTTATTGAGTGGAAGTCTACTAAAAATGGATTTTGTGGAAATCTATTTGGGAGGAGGCTACTAGAAAGTAAAAATTCTACTTCAGTTTTAAAAATTATTATTTGGAAGTTCCATTATTTTCCCACAAATCAAGCATTATAAGAATATTTTTCAACACAATAGAATTTTTAATGCTAAGAAATCAATAACTTATATACACTGGTGCCTAAAAGTTAAGCATAAATCGTAAAATGCGAAAAAAATGGAGTAAATATTCGTAAAATTATTCCAAATTTCGTGCGGATATTAATTGGGTGAAGAAGAAACATTGGGTTTATGCAAAACTTTCCAGTCGACTACGTCCTGCGCGAAACACCCGCGTATGTCGGAACGCGGAGAAACCGATTCAAGCAGCATAGGCAGTTCAGACAAGTTTCGTGCAACTGCTGTGCGAAGGAACGTTGTTAACCATCAAATAAGGGGAATGATGGCACAAAGACGCCAATTGGACATGTTTACGAAAGGAAGAATCGTTGGAATGCTGGAATCCTCACGATCACAAAACGAAGTGTCTCGAATTCTGAATGTGGACCAGTCTGTGATCCCAGTATCAGGTCGACCAAGAGTCACAACTCCTCGCCAAGACCGATATCTGGTAATAAGTGCGCGACGTCAGAGGGGAAGTACTGCCAGAACACTGGGTTCGGCGCTTACAATCGCCACAGGAATACGAATTTCGAGACAAACTGTTTACAGGAGACTCAATCATGCTGGCCTGTATGCCAGAAGACCAGCAGTTTGCATTCCCCTCACGTCTGCGCATAAACGCGCTCGTTTGAACTGGAGTTTGAAATATCAACATTGGAGTGTGGGAGAGTGGGCCAATGTGATGTGCAGTGACGAGTCCCGGTTTAGTCTGAGTAGTGATTCTCGGCAGGTAACGATATGGAGAAAACGAGGAACACGTTTTGAACCAAGAAACATAACGGAAATACATCATTTTCAATCAAGGGGAGTAATGGTATGGGCAGGCATCATGATTCACGGCCGCATAGAGCTCCATTTTTTTGACACGGAGTATAAGACTGCTGAAAGATACAGAGACGGAGTTCTTGAGCCTTATGTTCGCTTGTTTCGAGGTGCTGTAGGTCCTGACTTCGTATTCATGGATGATAATGCGCCATGTCACCGAGGGTGCTGATTGATGACTTCCTTGAAACGGAAAACATCCAGTGCATGTCGTGGCTTGCGAACTCTCCTGATTTAAATCCTATTGAGCATGTATGGGATATGCTCGGGAGACAAATTGCAGCCCTTTCGCACCCATTAAGCTCCGTTACAGAACTGAAGAGAGCTCTCCAAGAAGCTTGGAACCGTTTGAGCCCACAACTCATTCATCATCTCATAGCAAGTAAATCGCTGTGCAGCGTGCCTGGCTGTCAGAGGTGACCACACGCCTTATTAAACTGCAGCATCAGTGTTTTATTTAATGTTTTCTTTCATTTTTTCTTTAAAATGTGAATCCTTGCTATGCTCAGTTTTCTTTCAAACTGCTACTTTGGATAATAAAATTAATTATTATCATTCTTTTGATTTGCTTCCTTATTTTATAACCATTTTACACTCGCATATCACGTTTCCCACCATTCTGATTTACAGTTCCTTCTTTATTCACATAATTTTCAATTATGCATAACTTTTGGACACCAGTGTATAGATATATATACTTGCTAGAAAAAGTCTGCGTTCACCTACTACTGTTTACATAAACGACGAAAAAAGAATTTCAAAAACCGGAATTTGAAAATTTTTTCAAAACTATATTTTATTTAGTTTATTCCAAGTATTGAGAACAACAACTAAAGTAAACTCGGTTTGCTTTCATAACTTTGAAAATAAGGACAGGTATGTAGCTATACCAACAAAAATCAGGTAGAAAAGTCTGCGTTCACTGTTTTAGTAGTAACTATAAAAATTATTTAAAAAGGATAATAGCTATTTAATAGCTGGTATGTTGAAAACCTCCTGAAGTCGTTTCGGCATTGAGTTAACAAGTGTAGTGGTTTCTTCAGAGCTTATCTTCTCTCATTAGTCCTTAAAAACATTATTTTCCAGCAAGTGTATATATATATATATATATACAAAGGATTGCCAAACCATAACATAATGTACCTTTTTACATCACGTAAAAATATTTAATATTAAACTTTTAACTGAATACAAAATCAACCAGAGTCTGAATAAACGAAGTAAATAATGTGTAACATTAGAGAGTATTTATAATATTTTTTTTAAACTGGAAATCTCTAATGATAGATAGCCTGGTAACTTTAATGAAAACGAACACCAACAAAGACACGAACACTGTAAAATAATTTTAGATTTAAAATTCTTACGAAAAAAAAAATATATCATTTACCTGATTCTTGATTTCTGAATCCCGGGATAAACTTGACCTAAAGTTCGTTTACATTCTAGCGCAAAATACTGCAACTTTTAATAAGGAGAGTTCTTTGTATGAAGCAAAAATGATTTCATGAAAAAAGAAATAAAAAAACTGAAACATTCCATTATGCTTTCTTCTCATTATACTTCATTTGATTCAATACTCATAAATCTATCATCAAATGGTCTCATTTAAAATGCTCTCTGTGCTTTTCCAAGTTTCGTAATACTATTTTATTTGCAAAAAGCATAACACATGTACTTTATTTACGACTTTGCTAAATGAAATTGAATTGGGGATTAAAGATTCCAATAATTTTCTCTGCTGCTTCTTAAAAAGTAAATCATGTCTTTTTATCACCTCCCTACTGCTAATGTAATGTATACAGTAATAATAACAGTGTCGAATTTTTGTATCTTCCTAGCATTTTATCCTATTCTCCGCCTGACTTATGTTTTATTTGTTAGTAATTTAGGTTTAAAAAGAAAACCCACCAAAGAAAGGTATCTCTCGTCGCCTGGATTACAGCAAATGAAATTTTTTTTTTTTTGATTTGACTATAGGATTAAAGAAATCTAATGAGCGTATGAAAGTTTTGATTATGAATGACGTTTGATCGCTGATTAGAAAATCGCTTAAAAATTCAATTTTAAAAAATGGGAAGCGAATTTTAAGAAAATCTACGTTCATGGCGTCAGTCGGGCTTTGGGTCCCCTAGAAGCCTTGGGCCCCCTCGCAGTGTGGGAGTGCACGTTACGCCACTGCAACTCACTAAAGAAGCAAGATAAAGAGAGGAGTAAATCGCTTTTTTAAAGGATTTTTTAAATTAAAAAATATTTCCGTTTATTATTTGTAATTCCTCCTTCCCTCCGCCATTTCTTTTGTAAGATTCGGTATATTTTGTTCCTTTTCCGAAATAGAAGTAGAACAATATTTAATGAGCGTGAACTTCTACTCTGATCAAAAGCAAAATGTTTCTCAGAGAAAAATATTTGTCCACTTCCAATTTTTCTTGTATTTATAATCAATTTATTATGACCTTTCGGGGGATGCCAACTTTGTGCTCAATTAAACAATTTTCTTTTATTTTTATTCAATGATGTATTTGTGTGTATAATTACATTAAGATTGTGTAATTCGATTAAATTTGAAAATGTTATGCAATTAATCTTTTTTGGTTAAGAATTTTCTGTTTGTGTGTTATAAATACTACATCTGGTTCGGATTTATTATGGATATATGATTATATAATGTACAGTGATTTATTTTTAATTGTAATATATATAATCATGTACCATGTACGAAGTTGAATAATTAGACATGATTAGGAAATTATGTATAATTGATTCATGCAGGAAGTAATTACTTAACAATTTTAGGAATTTTTTATTTACTTCATAAAATGCATTAAATAATTAAAAGTGCATTTAAATTTTAATTAACTGTAATAATTCAACGCTGTTGCATACTTCTACTATTGTATAATCGTTTTTGAATAAGCTATGTAGTTGTAATATGTAATTTAATTTTCAAATAACAACAATAAATGATTTTTTATCGTACAAATGAAAATATTTTGAAAAAAAAATAGCTTATAAAAATAAAAAATTGATAAAAATCTTAATTCTTTCAACTTAAAAAGAAACTTGTCAGGTTTATTACATTTTTTTTGTTTGTTTCTGATACACAGTATTATTATAAAGCTTGCCTTCCTTATTCTCCATATGTCTTTATTATAAAGATATTTTCTTTTATTTAAACATTAAAATTTTTCAAAAACCTTTTGTGTGGAGCTGAAAGAAGTCATGACTATATGAACATCATCTATGTTAACCACCTTTGAGAAGGAGAAGTACTTTAATATTCTTAGGTAAAGCCTATTTTAAAACTGGAATGCGATTCCTATGCAATATAATTAATTGAGTCTTCAAAGAACTTTGTGTATGCCACTTACATCTCGCATAATCTATGACTTCCGTGCACACGTATACACATACTCTCGTAACAGCTTTTGCTGTTTTAAAGTAAATGAAAATTAATATCCTTCTCTGTGCCACTTGTATGTGTGTGTGTATTGCACAAATGAAGTAATTCTGAAAAGTTTTCACTAAAAGTATTTACTGCTGAGAACTTGATGCTTATGAGAGCTAAAAATGATGTATTCAAGTAACTTACGCGAAAACATTAAATTTTCACAAGAATGAGACAATAGAATAAAACTAAAACGTATTAACATTTCTTTTTCTTTTTCAATTCCTACAACTAGTTCACAAACTCTCTATATCTTGTTCAAATTTTCAATCGTAACAAAGTACATTTTAAAACGCTTAATTGAGCTAAAATTTATATACACGATTATTTTGGATGACAATACAGTAATTTAGTTATAATTAATAAAAATTAATTCCCACTTATAATATGGTGATTCTGTCATATGTATATATGTATTTATATTAATTGTAATTATTTGATAAAAAAGAAGCTAAAATAAAATTTTTCTTTGTTGACCTAAGTAGGAATTGACTTAATTTTTTTTAATATTGTTTGCACTCAAAACACTTCACACCAAAGAACGTTTCCTCTAATTTGCAATTATAGTAAGCACTAGAAGGATTATAATAGGTTTCGTATAGCAAAATTTACAATTGTAATTTTTTTGAAGTACATTTTCAATTTATTATTTAAGAAATCCATGTTTCAACAGTATTTGATGATGGAATATATATATCTCGCTGTACTGGATCATAAATGGGAGATTGATTGTCAAAACTTAACTCTAGGATGGTTTATTATGAGAAAACAAAAGATTGATGGAAAATACAAGAATTACAACCCAAATCTACTATTTAAATAGCTTACATATTGTTTCGTATTTCTAGGTTAATTACTTTGAAGGAATACTTTGCTAGAAAATGTGATAAGAGTAGACAAATTAATTAAAACACATACAACAGCCAATAGTTTCATAGTTGAAATATTTGTAACAAAAAAAAGATTTTAGTTGTGTTGATTTATTTTATTTGTACTTATAATTCCAATCTTCCCAGTTACTTAGCCGCTCTCTATTAATGTCATTTATAAATCTTACGCATCTAATGGATAAAAAAAATGACAGCTGGTGCTTTTTATAAATTAAATGACCGGCACAAAAGTCTGAACTTCATTTTTTTTTTTTTTTTACTGTCAGATCAGAATTGAAAAGTTCACAGCAATTCACTAACATTCACAGCACGTCGGATATATTTCTCCAAAATAACTCTTCTTAAATTTTTTAAGTGAAACATATTGCTGTTTCTTAGAATTGTAGATAAAAAAAAGATCTGGGCGAAACAAAGATTTATCATCATAAGCCATAAAACAATCAGTAGTAACCATATTTCTTAAAAAAAAAAAAAAAGGATTGAAAAATGTAGCAAATGTATACACTGCAATGGGAATGACCTCTCATCTTGAAAACTCATGTAATTATCTGCTTCCGACATGATTTATGGATGAACCGGAGATTATTACAACAACGCTCATTGCTTCCGTAGGGTGGATTTCAATATTGCATATATTTTTGTAGCTATGCGGAAGACAATGAAGAAAGCACACCTAGTAACCTTTGAAACTCGTATTTCCTGCTCGAATTTCTTAATTCTAATGTCAATGGTCTCAGGAGACAAATCTATATATATGTGTGTTTCATACGTGCAGCATTTCTTAATTTTAAGTCTTTGCTCTCGCATAGAGACATAACCAGATAAAGATGAACAAGTTCGTGGTCGTTTTATTTTCCATTCTAGTTCTTGTGCATACTATCGAATCCATAGGTAAGCGAATATGTTCGTTAGTTCTTAACTATATATTCTCTAATTTTCTAAGGAAATGTATTCAATTAGTTATTTTTATCATTTAATTTTATTGATGATTTGGAGCCCATCCCTCTTTCGTTAGTGTTTCGCTTCGTTTTCATAAAAAAATTATTTTAAATGTTCAAATTTCGATAGACATATATTGACTATTTTGTGTTTCATTGTATATCGAAAATGTTTTCCCAAGTGAGTTAATAAAATGAAATAATTTCATAATTAGCAACGCTTTTTTCCAATATATCATTAAGCATATTAAACATTAAATAGCCAATCACCAGTTTGTCTATAATTTCATATTCTCTCAAGAAAGTATTCAAGTTAAAACTTAGCAATTTTTTATATGTCTGATCTCATTGTGCATTAAAAGTTCTAAAAAATTGCTTGAGTGATTCCCCCCTTTACTATTATCTAAATTTTCTGCGACTTTAATTTTAATTTTATATTTTGTAAATACATTCCAAAAGTTTCCGTTATCATCCATCGATTTTGTCAGCATGGTATTTTCTTTAAAATACATTTTGTGGCTATCTTTAAATATTCTGAAAGTAAGACTTATTTCTAACGTTTCGATTTATTTTTGTTTAAAGAATAATATAATTTTTTTAATAATTTTTTTTTACTTAAACTGTGATTTAAATAAAACTGAAAGATTATTAATTTTTCGCCATTTTAAAACAACATCCACAAAATCGAATATACAAATTAAAAAAAATACCGATTCCTTGGCACCTTTCTTTTTTGTTGTTTCCATAGTATACACAATCAGATCTTTATTCAACGAAGTTATCAAATCTCGAAAAAAAGTTCGTCATGTGGAAATCTCGTTAAAAAGTAATTTATCTCTCAATATATCAGGTCCTTGGTTCCAAGAAAAAGTTTGCAAAATAGAGATTCTTAAAACGGAGATTCGACTGTATTATTAATTTTCAGAACTAGAGAGTAAAATTAGAACATATAATTTTT